>JAFVLL020039444.1:0-38322 GCA_021397915.2 Tor tambroides | reverse complement strand
TTTATTAAAAAAAAAAAAAAAAAAAACACTTTACAAAAGTTTACAGAGCCCGAAAAAATTTAATAAAATAAATAAAAATAAATAAATAAAAAATTAAGATAAATTAATTACATAGATAAAAAATTTTAATTAAAATTTAAAAAATAAATAAATAAGAAGAGAGAGCCACTGGATCCTAAAATGAAAGGCTTTTTTATTTTTTTTATTTTATTTTTTTAGTTTACAAATTACATGATCACTGTTTATTCAATCTATTATGTAATATTTACTATATTTAATGTTATTATCTGTATACGTTTATTATAAAATGTTAAAATATTTTAAATAAAATATTTTTGATAAATCACTTTTTTTATTTAAATATATTCTTTTATTAATCTGTAAATAGAGTCTCAAATATCATTCTTATTTTAAAACGCACATCTAAAAAAATGACTCAGTTCAGTGAGGGAGTCAGCCGTAAACGACTCACTGATTCAACACTGTTTCATAAATCATGACTGACTCATTGAAAATAACTTGTTCATATGAGTTACTTAATTTTTGATCGGAAACACTGGCGTAATCATTGATGAAACCTTTCATAAGGGTGCTTACTTTATGACAGTTTTCCCAACTGTCACCAATGGTGACTACATGTTAAATTATTAATGCAAATTTGCATTTTTGTCACATTTGCAAATATTTTAGTCAAAGGCTGGAGCCCCTTCTGTTTGATTTGGACTGCATTTGTTGCTTTTTCATCACAGTGTAGTTTTGTGCTTGATCTTGACATATCATGTGCAAGTATCAAAGGTCAGTAAACACAGTTGTAAATGCAGAAATTACTTCTCCAACACATTTGCATACTAAAGTCAAAATCTATTTGGATTGGAGCACATCCAGTTGTTCTCCTGCTGATGATTGGCCAAAAGAAATAAACTGCGTTCACCTATCCATGCAAACTTCAAGTTAGATGGACACTTCAAAAGTAAAGTTTTGTTGGGAAACTAATCAAATGAGTTAATGTAGACGGAGACTAGAACATCATCTACACTGCAGAGCATTCTCTCTGCATTACTCCATAGGATTACAATGTTCTAACTCAGAAAAGGAACAGTTGTTTTTTTTGAAAATGGAACAGCTTTAAATAAGGATATTCTTTCATTATGAGCAAGCCTGGAAATTTCCATTCGCCACGTTAAAAATGCGTGTCATGCCGTATGACATTCTACAAATTGGGATGTCGGTTCCATCTGATCGTGACGCCACTGATTTAAAAACCATTTGCGAATCGGGCTGTTACTGTATGGCTGTCTGACACCTGTGTGCGGATTTTCCTAGAGCCCGACTTTGCAAACAGGTGTTTAATCACTGAATAGGTTTATGAGGAAGAGTACAATACAGCTGACAAGCCGAGGCTGGTATAATGGCTTATCTGCTCCCATCGCCTTCATTGCTGTAACAGTGGGGCACCATGTTTCCACAGATCACAGGTTTATCGCCACCATCAGCTACTGGTATCGCTCTCTGGCTACTGTTGATCTTTACAAGAAAGGAGAGCTAAGATTGGCTCTTGATTGATAAATAACAGAGTGGCGTAACAGGTTTTGGTTTGAGATCTTAAATCAAGGAGCGGCAGAATAGTGGGAGTTAAACACCTTTCTTTTTTTCCCCTGTTCCATTTAAGTGACTAAAGACACACTAAAGACACGAAAAGTGAAGGAAAAAATGTTGAAAGCAAAAGGAGAAATTTCAATGAAGGTATTGGTTGATATTTTCCATGTTATTACAATAAACGGAGACGGAAGCATTCAAGCCTCATGTAGGACCTAAAACAGATTATAGAAGTATTCCAAGTAGTGACTATATACAACATTTTATGAAGAAATATAAAGCTGTGAATGATTTGTGAACATTTTAAGTTCATTTACAAATCAGGCTGATTTGATTCTCAGGTTCAGCCCACTGGAGCAGAACATCATAGTTTTTTATACATTATAATTTTAGTGTTTTTGCATCCATAAAACATACAGTGTGAGTAATGAATAATTATACTGAATTATAATTATACAAATTTTAATTTTTGAATGAACTATTTCTTTCAAGTTGATGAAAGTCGCATATAACAAAAGTGTAATGACCATTAATATTTGAACAATGAATATGCCCAGATGGCCTTTGGTTTCATAAAAAAGCTCTGATGTTGGCCTTCTGAACATGTGCATTAAGCCATATGTTGTACATCAGCACATGCATGCCTTCAAATGATTGCTCTATCATTCTCAGTGAAAAAAGAGGGAGAGCTGGAGAAAAAGAAAGAATGACCAAAAAAGTGCAGACAGAATAAGCAATGAGGTAATTCTCTGCAACAGGATATGAACTCAATATGGAAAAGAGCTCTTTTAGCCACAATATAGAGCAAATCAGTAAGATCTAGCCGTACCTATCTGCCTGCTATGAGATGGCCTCAACGTTATTCTCATTTCAGGAGATCAGCTCTTACTGAGGCCACCTGAGTCTAAGCTTACAGTGGTTTATCAGCAGAAGCTGCGGCATCAGAGTAAAACTTTCATTTTTGGAATTTTATAACAAGTTACTTCAACCCTCATGTTCTTTTAAGATTGACTTGTTTTTCTTACCCCAGTGATGTAAAAAAAAAATAATAGTAATAATAGTAATGTTGAGTTTAACCTTTTATAGTTGCCCTGGAAGTCTTTTAGTAAGTATAATATAATATAATATAATATAATATAATATAATATAATATAATATTAAAAATACTGCAGTGGTTTGCTTGCACTCATAAAAGTAAAGGTTCTTTGGCATCTGTAGTTCCATGAAGAACATTTAACATCCATGGAACCTTTCCAGTCTGCAAAAGGTTCTTTAGATTATTAAAATAATCTTCACTCTTTAAAACTCTTCTCTTATATGGCATCACTACTAAACCTCTCTTTTGGGACCTTTATTGTCAGGGTCATATTGGCTCCAGCAAAAACACATTGTAGAAAAATATAATAAAACAAATCTAAGTAAAGCACTAGTAGGAGTCTCTCTCTACACCAGTAAGATAGATTCATATGCATATTATATCATAAGTATAGATATTAAACTATTAAAATGGCCTTGGTGTCTCTCCCTAAACAGATAATGGAAGCATTATGTTGACAGAAGACTTTAATAATAATTATTCCATATTTGCATAACAATTTTCTGGATACTACCACTCGACTCCTGAGAAATCTTCTTAATCATGACCAATGCTGCACTGCAGAGTGGAGATATACTAAGCTATATGAATATATACTGAATGAAATAAGATATACACTGCCTTTTAAAATTTTTGAATAATAATGATTTTTAATGCCTTTGAACAAAGTCTCTTAAGCTCACCAAGGATGCATTTATTTGATTAAAAATACAGTAAAAACACCAATATTGTGAAATATTATTACAATTTAAAAGAAACATTTTTTTTCCCGTATATTTTAAAATGTAATTTATTCTTGTGATGTGAATGCTGAATTTTCAGCATCAACACTGCAGTATTCAGAAATCATTTTAATATGCTGATTTGCTGCTCAAGAAACATTTCTGATTATTACTAATATTGAAAGTAGTTGTGTTGCTGGAAGCACTAATAATCAAAAGTTTTTGTTTTCTGTTTTAAGAAATGAATACTTTTATTTGGCAAGGATGCATTTAATTAATCAAAAGTGACAACAAAGGCATTTATAACATTACGAAAGATTTTAATATATTCTCCTCTGTTCTTTTGAACTTTCTATTCAAAGAATTCTAAGGGGAAAAAATTCATCTACATCTAATGATCAAATAAACAAGCCAGCCTTGTGTCTACAGCCAAATCACAACCTAGCTGATCTTTGGACAACAGCACTCTTGCTTGCGTGATGTTGCTTCAAAACATCTTAAAAAACCTTGCGTCATCTATATGCATCAGGCTCCGCTGACATGCAGAACGTGTTTAATGATGCACTGGCTCATCCATAATATGGACGTCTTGATTTTGGAAAGCAAACATACACTTTTGCTTCAGCATTGAACTCTGTGAACTCGACAAGTAGCAGACGAGTGAATTGGAGATGGCATTATAGATCCATTAAAGCTTATTACATACGAAGTATCACAGTGGTTTGTTCCGAAAAGTCATCTGAAACTTTGCACGCTGCCTCGGCGAACAATCATTTGTTGAAATTGGAGGATGAAAATGATGATATTCGAGCAAACGAGCTAGAGAATAAAAAATGAGGGATGTCACGGGGTTAAAAGGATAATGATTCAGGCTGTTGAAAAAGGATTTGTTGAGTGTCAGAAAGATGTGGTTTCGCTTGTTTTGGATGTGGTGCTGCTGAGATCAGGAGAGATGGAGAGGGCTTTCAAACAGCAGGAGAATAATAACCCAGACAGCCGCCAACGTCGCATTCTATTATTGAAACGAACACACAGTACTTTTAAACCCTCGGGAATAAAAGACTGTAAAAGCCGTGTTTGAGCGTAAGAGTTGGTTCCTTGTAACCTGGGGAGGTTACTCTTTTCAAAGAAAAGCCCCGTACCCACATCAACACCTTAAGAACGCTTTTGCAAGCCTGTCACGTATACAGCAGGCGAGGGGAACGGGGGGCAATGGAGTAAATGTTTCCCAGGGTTCATTTGCAACAAATAAAGCTCTTTTTCTAGCCTCAAAATCACTTCTCGACAGCTAAAAGGAAATTCCACCAATTTTTCAAAATGTCCTCAGTATGTTGGTGTGCGGACGTAGACAAGGCCACTTTGTATAATTACAGGCACCTCACTAATCGCTGGTCATTTAACAACAGCTTTTGAAAACAAAGGAAAAGAAAAGAAATATATAACTCATAAGATATGAAGGACGTGTCACATTAACTGAGCTCCTTCAGTGGAGGGCCTATTTATTCTAAACCAGAAAGAAATTCATTTTATACAGGCAATAAATGAAGCCAGCTGTGAAACCTTCTGATCCACCTGCTGGCTTTACTGTATTTAAACTCTTAATACATTTGAAGACAGCAGCCTGAAGGCTGGATAAAACAATTACACACATGTACAACTGTCGCCAGGGGAGGTGATAATCTGTGGAGGATTATGGGTAATTTATTTTGCTTAATTCTTAATAACTTCACTGCCCTCAATACATTGCTTTATACGTCTGTTCATACGTCCGTATAAATGTATTTCGTTTCCCAGAATTAACATAAAACATAAACAAATTAACATATAGTATGTTTTTTTTTTACTTTTTAAATTATTAGTACTTTTTTAAATTATATACTTTTTTCATTATATATTAGTTTATATATTTATTGAATTATAAAATATACTTCATTTAAACTTTTTGTTTCTTATTTAAAGTATAAACAATAATTAAAAAGTAGTTTTGGTAGGTTTTTTTTTTTTTTGAGAACTGGAGATTATGGAAATTAACAAAATGGAAATTATGATGATTTCTGGTGATTTTTTATTTAATGTTATTAATAGCCATAATGTCATAACGTCAAATAAAATGTTATCAAAACCTTAATGTTCTCAATGTACTCTTTTAATAATAATAATAATAAATGATTGTGTGTTTATTGTTGTGTGATTCATTTTCATGATCAATAAATTGTTACTGTAAATGATACACTTTGGACAAATATGAGTAACAACATCAGCACTGAAATACTGCCAGATCGATCCTCACACCCTGAATTCAAGATCAATTCTTTGCAAACAAGTTGCCTTATCTTAAACAAATGAAGAAAATGTTATTTCAGGATTATTCTGTTTTTTAGTTGACAGAAAAAGACAAATGCTGCAGAAAGGAGTAGCTAATGTGTATAACTATTGATTTGGATCACATGTTGTGGTGGTTCTTGTACAAAGTCTAAAGCAGGGTTCCTCAAATCTTTCCCTGGAGGGCCAATCTGAGTTTAGCTCCAACCCTGATCAAACTCACCTACCTGTGATTTTCTAATGATCTTAAAGACTCTGATTAGCATGCTCATGTGTGTTTGATTAGGGTTAGAGCTAAACTCTGCAGGAGTGGGCCAGATTTGAGGATGCCTGGTCTAAAGCATGGAGATATTGTCCATGAGAGCGATACTCAATCTCCTGCGGGATTGCAAATAAACTCACCAAAATTAGTTTAAGCTGTCATTGGCTCAGAGTTTAATTCAATCTTTGGTGACATGATTTGCATAGCCAGTCGTGGATGATCTTTCTGTTCCTTTCTCAGCTGTGCTTGGCTCCCTCATTCTGCCAAAACAGCTGCGTAATAAAGTCAATAGCTCTGCATTTCCAAATTTCTCATGAGAGGCAAGAGTCAAGTTGCTTTCACATCAAAAGTAGAGAGGAGCAGCTGCTCCCGTCTCACAGACCGCTTTGCCACATTTTTTATACGGTTATGATACAGTGCGATTTTTCAGTCAGTGCCCAGCAGCAGCGGTGGATTATGGGCCGTTTATGAGG
This sequence comes from Tor tambroides, assembly GCA_021397915.2. Classification (NCBI taxonomy): domain Eukaryota; kingdom Metazoa; phylum Chordata; class Actinopteri; order Cypriniformes; family Cyprinidae; genus Tor; species Tor tambroides. The sequence goes on along the minus strand of JAFVLL020039444.1, from coordinate 31,851 downwards.
TGATGACATTCACACCAAAGCCTCGTTCTCACTGACCTAGATTTTATTGCTGGAGGTCGCCAAATGTCTTTATTATTGGTGGCCAAAATGTTATTACTGCCACTGGGAGACCTAATGTTGGGCATAGCTTTTGTACAATACTAAATATGATTTGGAAAAAAATCATATTTGAGCGAACATCGAGCACTCGGTAATTCGCTATTCAACGCCGATCGCACACTCATCGAAACAAGTACCAGCAAGGTTGTTTTTGTGTTTGTACTCTTCAGAGCCGAAAATCAGCGGGTGAGAACCTCGATGTTCTGCCCTGTGAGGCTTTCAGTCTGTTTTTAAAGTTTAGCATGTGATGAATGTCTCAGAGGCATATTGTATATCAAATCAGTTAAGCCTCATTCGGTTCAGAAAAGAAAGTCAGGGGAAAAAATGCAGAATGCCTCTGTAGGGTAAAGCACTGGAGGTCAAAGGGCAGCTCTGTGGTTCAGCTATGCTATGATGGAGTAAAAATGGAGCAATCACCATAGAAACTGAACTGGCAGATGGGACTGGTGGAAATATTTGTTCAAACCATTGTCATTGAGCTACCGATGTTGAAACAGCTTTGTGTCAGCTCAAGCAAAATATTAAATAACATTTGACGGGGTTGGAATATGATTACCAAGCGCTACTTTTAGAAATATTTATTCAGAACAAACTTAAAATGACAGTTCACCCAACATCTAAATTCTGTTATCATTTACTTACCCTCATCTCAAAACCTGTATAACTTACTTTCGTTCTGAAGAACATGAAAGAATTTATTCTGAAGAATGTTTAGTTTTGGTTCATATAATGAAAGTCGATGGGGTCCAAAAAATACTGGACTACTTTGAATTTAATCATATGGACAAACCTTAAAAAAAAAAGTGTGTTCCTAAGGAGAAAGTCAAACAGGTTTAGAATGGACTTCTTTTAGAAATATGTACTCAAAACAAACCTTTAAGACTTAAATTGTTTCTTTCTTCCTGAGGAACACAAAAGAATCTATTCTTAAGAATGTTTATTTTTGGTTAATATAATGAAAGTCAATGGGGTCCAAAAATACTGAGCCAATTTGAATTTAATCTGGACAAATCTTAAAAAAAAAAAAAAAAGTGTTCCTCAGAAGAAGGTCAAACAGGTTTAGCATGGCATAAAGACGAGTACATAATGACCTAATTGTGATTTTAGGTGAACTACTGCATTCTTGATGATCAAATTTGCATTAAAAAAATTATTGCCAAAAAAAAAAAAAAAAGTGTTTCTACCAGAATATTAAATATCTGACAGGGTTGAAATAGGATTACTAAGGACTTCTTTAAGAAATATTTATTCAAACAAACCTAGGCTTCCATTATTCCTTTCTTTCTCAGGAACATAGAAGAAGCTATTCTGAAGAATGCGGTTTGGTTCATATAATGCAAGTTAATGGGGTCCAAAACGACAATGAACCCCTTTTGACTTTAATCGTGTAGACATCTTTTAAAATAAAATAAAATAAAAAGATTATGATCAAATACAGTATGTACAAAAATAAATTTAGCTGACTTTCTTAGTCAACAAATTCTCTCGCATTTGTTCAAGCCATTCTTGTAGAGACCTGTAATAGATTAAGTGTAAAACTTGTGAGAACATTTGTTGATTGTGAGGTCACTTCCTCAACCATGCCAATACTGCGGTTTGACTAAGTGGCTGAAATTATATCAGCATTCTGAACTCTAACCTCAAGGCTTTACAGTTAATTTACACTTAAACTGTGTAAATTAGATGGACAACAGGCACATTACGATGCCGCTGGATCTACAGGACCTTCGGTTCATATAACTGTTTGGTACAGCTGGTATTGGAGCATGAAATCAGCCTTGGAAGAGCTCCATTTTACTGAATGATGGAACAGAACTACATCCATGGAAGCACATAATCGGAATACGACATCTTATTACTCAAAATGACTGCACAAACATTTATGTACACATATAATGACATCAAATTTCCTTGACAAAAGAGATGGATGTGTCTGTGACAAAAAGCAAACAAATGCGGGCTGGATTGCCATGAACTTAGCTGATGAAGAGATGATTGGGCTGAACTAGGGCCAACTCGCTGAGATTGGATCATGTAGGGTTTTTTTGGAGAAGGCCGTATCTGGTTGGAATGCTCAAGAAAAGTGTCACCCGGTCCTGTCAAGACTTAGTTCCCAGTGTAGTGCTCACTTCCTTGATATTTGTCGAAAGCCTTTTCCTCCGATACTGGACAATGTCTCTCGTCAATGCTTGTCAGCAAACACGGGCGTTTTTCTCACGAGAAACCAAACGGTGAAAAAATGATAAATGAAGTTGTTGTTTCTTTCACTTGTATGCAGCATCTATAAGAAGAATTCCATGTACGGTACATGAAAGGCCTTTTGGACATCCAAAGGCAGATTTGATAAATGGGCTAAAGCTAAACAGGATACTGATATTCCACCCACAGTACAAGCTAAACCTTTCTATTTAGCCTGATATAAATCATGCTTTCCACTCCTGGTTTACATTTTATTACAATGGCGACCTCACTTTCCCTCAGGCACTCTGTGTGACAGGTATTGTGCTATATAAATGGCTGTGATTCATCTAAAATGGAAACACTATGGCCAGTGAGGGCTAAGTGCAGTAAATCAAGGTGGAATTCAATGGAGAGCAAGATATGAGAGCATATATGTGACTGCGTTATGTTTTATAAACTCCATTTGTTTTTATAGGTGTGGTCAGAGGGGCTATTTTTAGTATGTTTTCATTTTTAGTATGAACATAACAGTTGGAACATTATGACTCTTTGCTTGTTACCATGCTGGATTGGAAAAACAAAGTTTTGTAGATTTCAAATCGTGCTATCAAATTTTGTTTGATACTGTATGAGTGACTTTAAATCAAAAGGAAATACTTTTTAGGATTCTAAGGCCTTGTTCAGACAGGCAGAAAAAAAAAGGTTGCCTATCCAACTCAGATCTGTGTCTTTTTTTAATTATTCGGAACAGGGGAAAAACACACTAAATGTGAATTTTCGCAAGAACCTTCGTAGGTGGTTTTAAATCTGATTAAAATCAGATTTATGTTTTGCATTTCAGTCTGAGCAATCAGATCGGATTTCATGTGGTATTTTTGTTATTCACTGATCAACAGGTTGTTTCATCACATTCCCACCAGTCATTCATTTAGCATATTACATTTTAACTAAAATCAAGTAAAGATTTCTGTAATAACATTACTAAATGAATTAAGTACCATGAACTAACAATAACAACCCTGGATGGATAGATGAATGAACATTTGGTAACAGTTTACAACAAGGTTCCATTTGTTTTACATTACCACGAGCTAACATTAACATTAACTAACAATGAAAAATACTTCTAAAGCATTTATTAATCTTAGTTATTGTATATTTCAACATTTACAAGACATTATTAAATCCAACATTGTATCTGTTGAATATTATTTAATGCACCTGAGATATTCATTATATTTTTTTATTAACTAGTGTTAACAAATATGAATACTAGTACTGTAATAAATGTATTGCTCATTGTAAGTTAATAATGTTAACTAATTAGACCTTATTGTGAAATATTGTTGTAACTTTAAATGTAATATTAAATTACACACTAGACTTTAAAAGTACTTTTAATATGTTAGTCAGCAAATTTTAAAGTATGACAAAAGATTATTACATAGTGATTTAAAATGTACTTTAGGTAAAACTGTTCATTTGACATTATTTAAAAGTGTACTTAAGTTAACATGGACAAACCTTAAGCACACTTAAGTGTTAAGTCATTTTATTAACATTAAGTACACAATTCAATACACATTCAATACAATTAGGCACCTTTTTTCATAAGGGGAACCTTGAACCTTATATAAAAAAAAAATGGAAAACTGGCAGGAAGGTGATGAAGTTGATGATGATGTGGCTGTCTGAAGAACATTACATTTTAATCAAATGTGCAATGGAAATGAAACTCCAGCTAAGACTCTGCGGCCTTCTTTTCATTGTCCTCACATGGATATGGATGGCGGCAGACAAAAAGAGCTGCACATTGTGTCAGCGCATCAGAAACCAAAGGTTAAAAATACCCCTCGTTCCTATGATTCTTTATGATGTAAGCAGAAATGAATTCATCACAGCAGCAGAGAGCTGAATGTGATGAATGATTGGGGTGCCACCATGAAACAATTCCGATAAGCGGACACAGTCGGATATAATAATAATGTGGATATGAATATTGAAACGGAAAAACGTGCAGTCATGTCATGACATACGTTCGATGATTAATTGGAATAATTACACTGGGAATAGTACACCCCCAATTTGAAATTATAACATAACAGATCCCTTTGACCCCTACGGTGTCAGGTAACTCCCAAAGTTCTCGGTTTTAATGAATAGCTTTGTAAGAAAAACAGCAGTGGAAGCATGACAGGAGGGAACGGCTCGAGCTGAGTTTGCGAGATCACAAAACGAAGAAATTCAAAACGTGTTCCAGGTGGCCTTTCTGGGCATTGCAGCAAGGCCAGATGTGATTAAAATATTTTTAGGTCATCAATCATAGAAGTTGACCATGTTTTACATCTGACATTTCACTGGACCCGTTTCCCAAATAAAGCGGTGTCCAATATAGTGGCCAACATAACCATCTACCTTTACTCAGAAAAAGACATTTTAAACTAAATACACAGCATTTGAAAAGATGGGAAAATATCCCAATTTTTCACACTTAACAGCCTCTCGCAGAATAACCTGAAAGCACCTGCCAAACTCAAAACAGAAGCAAGACTGCGCTGCCACTGACCTCCGCTGCTAGGGGTGAAGTGGGCTTCCGGCTGATGAGGCTAACAGCGGCCAAGGACAGGGCTGTGTATTGTTTAATATAGCAAGATGGACAATGAATCATGGAGATAATTCCATTTTGGAGCTTGCAATGGAACATTAGCCTTGGCTGAATGTCGATGCACACACCAATGTGGTGGATCGTGATATGATGTCAATGTCAATCAAAGCGGATGGTGTTGGTCAAGGTTAGACGACAATACAGCAATAGTCAGATTCCCAAATGAAAACTTGTTTTTAGCAAATAATAATAGTATTTTATATATATATATATATATATATATATATATATATATATGTATATGTGTGTGTGTGTGTGTGTATGTGTGTATACATGTATGTATATATATATATATATATATATATATATATATGTATAGTTATATAAATAAGTTGAAAACAGCTTTTGTTGCTTAATATTTTTGTGGAAAGCATAATGCTTTTTTTTAAAATATAAGATTTAATAAAATAAAAGTAAATAATAGATTTTTTTTAATCTTACATACCCCAAACTTTTTAATGGTGGTGTTTCTTGGTTTCCACAAAAATAATAAACAGTAAAAACTGTTTTCAACATAAAAAAAATAAGAACTCAAATCAAATCAGCATATTAGAATGATTTCTGAAGGATCATGTGACACTGAAGACTGGAGTAATGATGCTGAAAATTCAGCTTTGACATCACAGAAATGAATTACAGTATTTTTTTTTTTATTGTAATAAATCTTGCAATATTATAATTTCATTGTATTTTTTTTATCAAATAAATGCAGCCTTAGTGAGCACAAGCGACTTCTTTCAAAAACATGTAAAAATCTTCTTTCAAAAACATTAAACCTAGCTTTACTGACTGGAAACCAATAGGAAATCCAATATTCATGACCCTGTACTGAAAAATGAACAGAAACTGCAATGTAGCTACTGTACCTTTCAATTAAAAGAGCTAATTGTCAGGCCTTACTCTAAACAAAATTTCTTATAATGTGTTATTCTGGTTTTTCATTAAACCTAGAAGCTTTAAATGTGTCCGGTCATCTTATATTCCATCACGCCGCCCCCCTGAGGATGGAGCGGTGGGCCGGGTACTTTCAGAACATTTCTCATTTTGTTTTTTCCTCTTCCCTCAGATAGCACGTAAATGCTCGGTATTGTTTATGTGTTCCTGTGGAGACATGTACAGTAGCTGAGATAGGATCAGAATCTCAGGCATTTAAAGCAAAAGAAAATAGTGGAGAAGAAGAAGAGGTAGGGCTCACAGCAGTGTGACGAGGTTAAGGAGAGGCCGCTATGACATTAGGGATGCTTAAATGAGAATATAACTGTCACTCGGCCAGTCAGTCTGTATTAGAGAAACACTGAGAGTGGAATGAGATTGAGGCATGTCGTAGACTGGCTTAAAACTTGCTTTGGCCATGTAAGAGATATATGCGCTATATCTGCTGAATCCACAGATCCAACCGTCAAGTCAATTCTAATTAACAGAATGTCTACTATCTGCGACAGATTACCCACCAATCTGAGGCTTCATGCATATATTTTTATGAGGGGGCACCAGTTTGCACTCCTAACTCATTTGCTGCCCGAGGCAAGATGAGACATGACCAGAGAGGGGGAGGGGGAGGGGGAGGGGGAGGGGGAGACATTGGATTCAAATTCTGACATGATATATGAATGTTTAAAAATTTGGGGTCAGTCAGATTTTTTGAATGTTTTTGACAGAAGTGTCCTAAGCTCATTACGGCTGCAATTATTTGATTAAAAATACACTAAAAAAGTAATATTTTGAAATATTATTACAATTTAAAATACCTGTTTTCTAATTTCTCTGATGCAAAGCTGGATTTTCCGCATAATTACTCCAGTCTTCAGTGTCCTTCAGATCCTTCAGAAATCATTTGAATGCTAATTTACTGCTCAAGAAATATTATCAATTATTATCAATGCTGACAACAGTTGTAATGCGCTTTTTTTGTGTGGAAACTGTAATATGTTGTTTCCAGGATCCTTTGACAAATAAAAGAGCAGCATTTATTTGAAATAAATATTTTTTGTATCAACATAAAGGCTATACTCTCAATTCTGATCAATTTCATGCATCTGTGCTAAAGAAAAGTTTTTTAAAAAAGACACATATATATCTAAATTTGACAGACCAGCATATCAGTGTGCAATAACGTTTAAGATTTAACTTTAAAAGCCTGTTTAACTTCATTTTCAAAGGTAAACATCTGTGTCTCCTCTGTTTACATGGAAAGAATCTGTCATATCCAACATATTTTTAAGCTAAGAGGCCATGGATTTGGTAACTGGCCTGCGACAAGGGAAAGGCGCAGTACTAGTCCATCCAAATAGTATCTGACAAGTTAATGCCTTTTACAAGCCAGTGACTGTCAGACCAAGATTTGCATTTAGACATGCAGCCAGTGTTTTTGGCAATCTTTCCATTCATACTGGCTTTATTGGTGTGCACAGCTTTGACCACTTAAATAAATGTAATATCACACGGCTACTTTTGAATTTCCAAACGTGGCAATTTTTGTAACCCTTAAAGGTAAAGAGAGTTTTTCTGCATCAGACAGACAGGCAGACTTGTTTCAAACAATTTCTCAGATTTCTCAAACATTGGTCAGAAACAGATAGTAACACCCTAATCTTGGTTTATGATCTAATGTTGCTGTAGCAAAGTTTAATAGTACCTACTAATGACTTACATGTAGTTGTCTTTGCATATTAAATGGATTGTTCACCCAAAAATGAAAATTCTGCAATCATAATCCAAACAGTTGCTGGTCTCCATTGACTTCCATAGCATTTTTCCCTACTATGAAAGTTAATGGGGACCAGCAACAGTCTTCAAAATATCTTCTTTTATGTTAAACAGAAGAAAGAACAACTTGAGGGTGAGTTAATGATGACACAATTTTCATTTTTGGGGTGGACTATTCCTTTTAGCTGAGAAAACAAAAAATATTGTAGTAAACATGAAAAAATATATATTTCAATCTGATCTTTTTCATTTTTTTTTTTTTTTCTCCAGCTGTAACCGACAGGGGCAGGATGGTTGAAAGTCTCTAGCACAGCTGAAAGAAAAGGACTTTGAGGAAGAAGCAGGCAAAAGGACTGACCTACGTCACAGTTGGCTGGACTTCCCCAGCAGAGACCACAAGGGCCCAGCAAAACATCCATGAAGCCATCAGGGGAGCCTGCTCCAAAAATGAAAGACAAAAGAGTGCACAGATATAACCACAGAGAGACAAGCGCTGAGAGAAATTACTCACAAACAGCCCGTCTATAGAGAGAACGACTGAACTGGTACTGCTCACGGAGGAGTGTAGCACGGAACGATCCGAAACCGCTTACTTTCTATCAAGCCGCGGAGTTCTGGCGCGATCCACTTCAGCCCGGTTTGGTCTGGTTTGTTTGGCAAAAAGTGAATCAGACCTGTAGGTCCTCCAACATGTGTTTCAGTGCTATGTTCTGAGAATGGACTTCTTCAAATACACTGACACAATAACTCTGAACAGACTCTTTAAGCACAGTGTGTTTTTTTAATAGAAAAAGTTTAGATTTTGTACAATATCCTATACTAAATTATAATTATTTATTTTACTCCCCACATTTTAGCTGTGAATGTGTAAAATGCTTGCAACATTAATATATCCATGTTGTACATGTAAACACTTCAGCAGTCCACTGATTTTTTTTCCAGTCCAGCCAAATCAATATAAGCTACGAGATTTCCCGCTCTAAAACCCATCTCCACTCCTGAGAACATTGAGAGCATGTGGACAGCTTCACCAATTTGAATGGGAGCGTTCGAATTTGGTTGCTGTGCAATTGAGTGTAAACTGTATAAAATTGAAAACAGAGAACAAGTGTAAGACCAATTCTTCGCTCACTCAAAAAAAAGGATGCACTGATACTAATGAGCTAATGTTAATACTAATAAACTAATAATTATTTTCATGGTTCAGCCAATGACCAATGAAAAGCTATTTAGTTTTAATAAATAAATTTGCTTAACATTACAACTAAACTATTGTCATTTTCTCTCAATACAAAATAAAGATGGTAACACTTTAGTATAGGGAACAATTCTCACTATTAACTAGTTGCTTATTAGCATTATACAATTATTAACATATTGGCTGTTGATTAGTGTTTGTAAAGCACATATTCTGCATGGCTGTATTTTACATTCCTAATCCTATGCCTAAACTTAACAACTACCTTTCTAATTATTAATAAGTAGCAAATTAGGAGTTTATTGAGACTAAAATCGTAGTTAATGGTTTGTTAATTGTGAGAATTGGACATTAACATAAAGTGTGACCATAAATATTATATTACAATTAACAATGATTATGTAATCTTGAAGCTGAACTTTAAGCTGATACAAATGTAATCAAGTATACATAATTACACTAAAAAAAATGGTGTAGAAACACATTGAATTAAACATGAAATTCTGAAGTAGAAAAACTGAAATGTTCTAAAATTTGAAATATTTTCTTGTAAAACCTACTCTAGTAACCTGTTATTTTGAAATATCACTTTTTACAGTGTATACTGTATATCCAATATTGAGGGGTACCAGTAAATAAAGAAAAATATCTAATATTATCAAATAACCTATATATTGTATCGTGCATCCTTATTCAAAAATCATGTTTTATTTGATTTATCTGTTTTGCTGGCTCATGGTCAATGCTGCTACTTTTTTTTTCAGTTTCTTGTACTCCTCCAAACATTGCAATGTACAGGACTCTACGCACAATATTGCTTTTATTATAGGCCTACAACATAAGCAAGCACCTGAACCTCATATATTTTCGACATGGTGTGCCGAGAGGGAACACATCTGCCAATTTGTTGTATAATATGACTTCCTATGCTTAATGTGATACTTGTCAAAAGATGTAGTTTTGGAATTTTTCCTGTTTGCACTGATCACAATGCCATCTCATACCAAGTCAAAACAGACCACTTCCTCTTTCACTTAATTTCCTCTGTAACGGCTTGAATTACAGTCTATCAAAAAGTCTTTTTTAGCAAGGATTGGACAATTGTGGCAACTTTAGCACTATAATATTCGATGATGGAGTTTGGATGTCATGTTAACAGGATAAATGAGAAAATGATTTTAGGTACATTTGTTTTTTCAGGTTTTTGATCAGGTACAGTGGTAGATATAAATGTATTATTTAAGCGAGAGTGCAAAGGGAAACCAAAAATGAAATGTAAGATGAATAGCCTACTGATTGATATTAAATACATGTTAAGCAATCAAATATTTAAGAAGTCTACTTTTCAAACTCTGTACAAACAACCCTCCTAAATGTATGTAATTATATGTATGTTGGGTAAAAGAATGTTTGAGCTGACAGAAATGCTCAAAATTACAAAATAAAGTAAAAAAAAAAAAAAAAAAATCTCTTAATGTGTTCATCACTGATGTAGATTAGAATAGTTACTCTCCCTATTACACAAAGAAATGAATCACTTAAAAAAAAAAAAATAATAATTCATGTGCGCTCACATGAATACTCCAGTCGTCCCTAGTGAAAAAGAAGTATTGAAATTGCACTTGTAGTGTACTTCAAATCTTATACGTACATTAAAAAACTCTACTTGCAATAACAAGCCACTTAAATGTACTTTAGGTGCACTGTCTTGACTCTTAACACGCTTAAGTAATTTTTCTAAATTCAATGAAGTGTCCAAATACATTACATTCAGTTCACACTTACAGTTTATTACAAGTACATACTTGTTTTAAAAGTATGCTAATGTGTACTTCTTTTTTCACAGAGGATAACAGTAGCCTAAAACAGCAGTTTTATTTTAAATGTAGTAGGGCATCACATGGGGGGCCAACATGTTGAGATCACTTTATTTTGTCAAATCCTTCTGACTGCCTTTACAATTAGTAAATTACACTGTAGTGCATCCTCACCACTAGATGTCAGTATAAGTCTGTCTACTCAATGCAAAATAAACAAACAATGACTGAGTGCATCATACATAAAATTATTTACAGCTCACCAGACAGATACAGAGTATGCGTGCATGAGCATTTGTTTACCAGCTCATTTGGTGAATGCAACAAACCAGGATGTAACAACACCCTTATCTCTCCAGCTCTACTGGCTGGAAACAATTAAAGGAGAACCCTCATTCACAGTACAAGATGAGCTAACAACCAAAACATGTGGATACAGAGCAAGGCAAAACAATAACCTTTACACATTTATACAAGGAAAAACATCAAAACTGGCATTTAGACTGGCACTGGGTATTTGATGATACTTCAACACTAGCACTGTACCTCCTCCCGGTCAATGACCTGCACCAAGTACAGAAAAAAACATATATGTATATATCATCTCAGCAGATACTGATCTCCAAACCTCCCATGCTGCTCAAAGCCATCATAAACAGCATCATGTCAGGAGGGAAGATGAGTTTTCCTAAAGAGGAATATCAGATCATGGCTGAAGACGGACAGAGTGGCTTAGAATCTCTAAAACAAATAAATGGTGGATTGAAGGGGATTCAAGATTCAACTAAAGGGTATCAATGTGCACAACCAAACTGTTACAGATGTGCTTAAACTAAATGAAAATACAGCACTCTCAAAATTCTTATAAAGGTTTCAATGTAGAGTTAAAATATTTGTTTAATGTAAAGTAAAAAAAATAATAATAATAATAACCATAATTTCAAAGTCACTATCAAAAAATGTAAATAAAATAAAATAAAAAAAAAAACTATTAATAGTAATGAAGCTTAAAAATTATCAATTAAATGTACAAAAATGTATTTTTTAATATTAAAAAAATGTATATGGTGCAGGGAATTATAGAAGAAGAAATTATTAATAGTAATGAAGCTTAAATTATCAATAATAATAATAATAATAATAATAAAGTTTAAAATTACCTAAATATTTTTTATATCATTTTTAATAAATAAAAAAAAATTAGATGGTGCAGGGAGTTATATAATAATAATAATAATAATAATAATAATAGCAGAAAAATTACCTAAACAATTTTATATAATTTTTAAATATAACAAACTTCGATGGTGTAGGGAATTATATGTAATCCTTTCTATTCATGAGCTTAAACCAGTTTACACATCTAAATTCTAAAATACCTGAATATTTCACTTCATTGACTAAAAATAGTCTCAACCCAAACAACTCCATTACACAACTCCATTAATTCTTATTTCCTCTATAATTCTACATAATGTTGTGCTCGTTTATGCGTTTGTGTGTTCCTCAAATAAACTGCAGGTCTGGGCAGGGTGCCGATGCCAAGATAACAGGGGCACCGGAGATAACGAGGATAACATGGAGTGTGGAGTGAGCGGGTTGCTCTTTTGGGACGTACTAAAAAGAGAATGTGGAGAATTCCTCAGAAAAGAAGAGGTAAAAATGTCATAGAGCAGGACGGATTGGTTAGGCATCTGATAAGCAGCTCAGCCAACAGTCAGACTCACCCGCCAAAACAATGTGTACAAGAATTTCACCCTGCAACAACAGTGTGAGGCACATGTGAAAATCACAAGACAATAAAAATCCAAACAGGTTAACTAAAGGTCAGAAGAACTGAAATGTAACAAAAGATTTCTATTTCAAATAAATGTTGTTCTTTTAAACTTCCTCAAAGAATCCTGAAGAAAAAGTATCATGATTTCCAGCATAACAATTTTGTACAACGATAATAATAAGAAAAGAGGCAAATAGGCATATTAGAATGATTTCTGAAGGATCATGTTACACTGAAGACTGGAGTAATAAATAATAAAACACATGAATAAACCACACTTATATTTATCCATGTATGCTAATGTTGTTAAAAATAATATAACATTTGAGTGACATGCTACTTTCTCTATTTTATCCAATTAAATGAGCAAATGATTTTATTTTAATTAAAGAAGAATAGCGTCTATGTGAGACAGTCTAGTAAGTGACTGTGGAAATGCAAGGTGCATTTACCTGCTTTAGACAGAAAGGTAAAACACAGAAGAAAAAAGCCGTTGCTCAGTCAATGCATAAGTGCTTGACATATGAATCAAAAGTCAATAGTTTAATGTTAAATGGTTAAAAGACGGCTGTGATCTGAAAGATTATGATTTAACCTGTGACCAAAACTAAAGATACTAAAGTCAACCTACATTCAGAAAGAAAAGGATTAAAATTTAATTAGCTGTTATAATGTGGTTAGCATAAAATGTATGATATACACAGCTGTATATCATACATTTTAAAGTCATTGAGCCATCAATGGCTGTATGTTTTTGTTTGTTTGTTTGTTTTTATATGCATATACTTAATTAAAACTGACACGTTTTATGACATTGTTTTAGGAAAAATGTTAAAGCTTTAAGCTAAATATTTTCAATAAATAAGAGAATAATCTGAAAACAAAAAGTATAAACATAAAGCACATACCTGCCACCCCATAAAATGAATCCATATGCCTATATGGTAAAAGCGTCAGACTTCTTCATAAAATAAATACATCTCAACAAAAAATAAATAAACCGCATATAACAAAACGTTACACATAAAAATAAACGCAAACTAATTTATTAGTTATTCAAAAATGAAGTATTTTAAAAATGCTGAAGTTTCCTCAGGCAACAAACTTGATCAGAAGTCCTGGCGCGCCCTCTAGTGTCTGATGAAGCGCGTCACGCGCTCAGGAAAAACACCTGAAGTTCATCACAAACCGACCCAATTTATCAGATATCTGCGTGCAGTGTTTTTCCTCGCTATTTACAGGTGTGCGTCCATGTGAATGGCACTGTTTATATTAAACAAAATAACTGTTCAATCCTTGCAGCAAGTGGTTGATATGCTTATCAGGAAAAGGAATATTAAGCACCCCTTTGTAAACAAACATTTACGATTGGGGTCGAGCTGACTGGTTTAGGTGAAGAAAAGGTACAGAAAGATTCTCAGCGTTCATGCTGATTGAAATGACAAGCTGTTTTATCGAAAATGACTCTGTAGCTTCAATCAGTCTGTCGGAGTTATCCAGCTCATCATCTGTGTCTGACAGGGCATGTGTTCACTGGGGTAAGATCATTTCTGTCCTGTACAACGAGCCTTTGCAACTGCCTGAATTGTTTTAGTCGCTTTTACTTGCTCTTTCTTTTCTGAAAGGTTGTGTGCTCAGTGGTTCTGAGACCACAGCTGTCTTTCAAGCAGAAAATGACCTTCTGGAGAACCAGTTTTTCATCAAAACGGTAACCTAGATTTGGGCCAGTCCACCTCGGCATGGAAAATGTCAACGTTTACTCTCCTTCATGTCCTTACAAACTCGTATTACTTTTCTTCTTCTTCTTCTTCTTCTTCTTCTTCTTCTTCTTCTGTGGCATATGCTATTCAGCTTGTTTACCCTCCAGAGTTGTTAATCATTGTTGTGAGTGGATCAGTCGATTTAATGATTAGAACTGGAGTACTGGATTTGTGAAAGCATCGCATCATCCGTTTCATTACTGAATCATTCTTTTAAGTCAATTCTTTTCTTTCATGAATCGAACATTGCTCATCAACATGCAAAGGCAGCCATGTTTGTCATTCATTCAGTTGTTTATTCATTGCTTAAAATAACGTGCAGAAGTGATTAAAAGCTAATGTATAGAGTCGATGCTCTTTATCATTTTGCAGTCCACATTCTCTGTCATTATAAAAGACTGGCCAGGATATTTGTGAAGTTCACCTTGTGTTTATGGGTCATTTACAATTTGGTTCATGAGGGTGAGTAAATGACTTTTTTAATGATTACGTTTTGTGAATGATCTATTAAAAAAAAAAAAAAAAGTGTATGAGTGAGGCTGATAACCCACACATCCATAGTCTTCAACAGGTTTGTTATTACAGTAAAATTGCCTGATTTCTATTTTCATAGATATGTCTTAGTGAGGAGGCAGGAGACGAGATGCATATAGTGGCCGTTTGTGACGGTGTCAGAGCTTCCAAACCGCTGCCCATTGCCACCCTCCGCCACTGTATGCCAGTGGTGAATTATTGGGGCTGATAGTTTGATTGAAAGACTTAAAAACTTATCATATAAGACTGGATATTTTGTCATGTTGCAGATCAGTTTTCCTGGTTTGGAGCTTATTCCCCCTGTCACCTTTAAACTGTGCTCGGGTAAAGGACCTGTGTTCATCTCTGCTCAGCATATAACATGTAAGAGCTTACATTGGAATACTTATTATTTTGAGTTTTTCAGGGTTGGGCAAAACTCTCTATTTTAGCTCCTTGCTAATTCACAAGTGTGAAAATGCAGGGTGCTGGCTGGAAATTTGAATTGCAATGACTGGAGGATTTATGAACTGCAATTCAGAAATTTCAACATGGTTACACAGCCAAGGAGCTTCAATAGTCCAACACAAGCCATTTTTTTTTTTTCCAGTTGATTGTATACATTTCTTTTAATACTATGAAAACAAATAAAACCGGCACCAATATTGATTTTCAGTTTGCTATATACACTGCAAAATATCCACCTCAACACTGTCACATAATTTTAGAAATATTGACATGAAAAATTGACTTGGATATTGTAGTTTCCTGAAATATTCCCATGTATGTAAATATTAGTATTATATACTATTATTAGTCTATGTATATATGTATGTGTGTGTGTATATATGTGTGTATATATATATATATATATATATTAGGGCTGGGCGATTTATCTCATGCAATATGCATGCGCATCTCGTCAGTAAAACCGGCTCCTTGATTAGCGGTAAATCCCCATCACTTGCTTTCAAATGGAGCGGCATTTAATACACAGAGCCGTAGTTCACTGAGAAGCTACGCAATCTCGCGTTCATTATCGAAGGCGATTCATCTGCGATAATGAACGCGATATTGCGTAGCAGTGAACTACGGCTCCGTGTATTAAATGCCGCTCCATTTGAAAACAGGTGATGGGGATTTACCGCTAATCAAGGAGCCGGTTTTACTGACGAGATGCGCATGCATATTGCATGAGAGAAATCGCCCAGCCCTAATATATATATATATATAATATTCTTTCAATTTTGTATTTTAATACCAAATGGTGCTCAACCATGCAATTGCTAAAAATTCATTTCTGCATTTTTTTTTTTTTTTTTTTTTTTTTTTGCAGTGAATCCCATTGAGATGACAGAGGGGGAGGAGGATGAAGATGATTAAATGCCAGGGATGAGAGCTTATTTTGACTGTTTGAACAATGATGGGTCCTGTGGGACGATGATTGTGCCAGTAGTTATTACTGAAGCATCACAGTGTTTGTCAATTTAAAAAAAAAAAAAAAGGTAAATAATACCACATAATTTTATCTGATGTATTTTTCCCTATCTGTAGACTGAGATGCATACCTAATTGTACACAGAATGTTTAAAAAAAAAAACATGCATTTGACTTGAAGTGAGAAAAAGTATATAGTGTAGGTAAAAAAAAAAAATGTAAATTGCACTTTTGGCAGCATGTTAATTATAAAATTTATTTTGATTTCTAGCTTGGTGAGGGTATAACATCATGACCTATGGCAGAGTTTATATGAACTGTTGCTAGGAAACAGTCACGCATCTAAGCAACAGACAGTAAACAAACCCTTGCAGGAGCTGCAGAATGACTGCTGTTTACAGTGAGAAAAGAAGTCAATACACCAGCACAAGATGTCTGCTCGCTCTGCGTTTGATGGCGCGCTGTTCATGTCATCTGAAATGAAGCTTCTAGAAGATTTCAAGCGAGACACACACCCCGATAAAGTGAATCTGGCAGGGAGGGGTGAGTGATTTTACTGCCTCTGCCCCACACTGGACACGGACTACTGCCTGTAATGATGATGACACATAAAAGAAACCTATGAAATCAAAATTGAATTTTAGCCTTTGTGTTAGACTCTTAAGGTCACATGCTAATGTACTCATAAAATGTTACAAATACAGGAAAATACACCAAACATATTGATGATGCAGTCTGCAAAAGTTGCCAAATAGCACCTACTTTTTACAAACAATAGCTCTTCTTTTTTTGTTTGTTTGATTTTTTTTTTTTTTTTTTTTACCAAAAAACATTCTATTCTCAAGGAATACTTGTCATTTTTTTAATAAATATTTAAATTGTCAATTTAACACTACAGGTTAAAAGTCTGGAATAATTATGATTAATAATAATTTAGAAACTGAATATTCACCAGCCATGGTCTTTAGTGTCTCATTATCATTCAGAAATCATGTTAATATGCTAATATGGCATTCCAAAAAAATAAAAAATGGTTGTCAATTTTGAAAATAATTATGATGCTTAATATTTTTGTGGAAACGGTCATACGTTATTGATCAAAATATTGAACAAAATTCACCATTTATTTGAAATGTAAATCTTGTGTAACTTTATAAATGTCTCTACTGTCGCATTTCATTAATGTGTCCTTGCTGAATAAAAAAGTTAATTTGTTTAAAAATAATAAATCTTACCCCAAACTTACCTCAAAATATTAAGCAGCACAGCTGTTTTGAAAATTGATAATATGAAGAAATGTTTGTTTTGGTTTTTTGACGTTATTGTTTTTACTGTAATCATACTGTAATTGTAATCAAATAAAAAGGCTTCTTTCAAAAACATTAAAAATTCTTAATCATTCCAAACCTTTGACTGTTAGTGTACAGCTTACTTTCTTCTAATGCATACAACACTGCCAGTTTATAATCAAATGTACATTTCTATCTTTCTATAGAGTATGTTGGAGAGCATGGACACACCACATGGCCTCCTCTTGTACGAAAAATCAAGCAGCAAATTGCCACAGACCCGACTCTAACCCCAGAGTACCCACCTATCCTTGGGATCCCAGAATTCACCAGAAGGGCAACCGAACTTGCATTGGGCAAAGACAGCCCCGCCATTGTGGAAAGCAGGGTAACATTCTTTTAATTATTTTCAGTAACTGACGTCACACTGTGGACCATCTTTAGTAAAATATATTCCCACAATTGTTGAAAGCCCACGTTAATTCCCAGTGCCGACTGTGATCAACAGCGACTTGCAAGCTGAATACACTGATAGCACGCAGGAGGCTTAGTACAAACCTACTGTGTAGTTTGTTTGTAGACTGTGTAAAGCTTCAACGCTATCTGGAAATGTCAGTGCAACCTGTAAACCACATATAGCTTTTGATTATTGAACTACGGAGATGATGTGATGCAAATGGGTTAGTCATCCACGTCAGAGATACTGGTGCTGAATAGAAACTAATCAGTTGATCGATTTACTATTATTAAACTGATTAACACTAAGTGTTAATATTCCGGTTAAGACAGTTGACCCTGACCCCAGTTTTCACATTTCCTTCAATCTTAAGCTGTTCAAAAAGATGGAACAAGCAAATCCACACGATTTAAACGAGCAATGCAGAGCAATGATTTCCTACCAGGGGTCATGTGTACCCCAGGGGGTACTTAAGGTTGTTAAACCTATAAAACAGAAATTGTGACTCTTGGTTTCTTTTATAAATAAATTTGACATTTGGTCTTTCTCAGAAAAGGTTTCTCCATGATTGTCCCTCCAGGAATCACAAAACTTGTGACAGACAAACAAGCTCAGGTGTCTTATTATGGCAAGTCTGTTTTTCACACACAGTCAGGATTGGCCATCATGCCCAATTGAAAGGAGGTGACGTGTTTGAGCAGAGTTCATTTTGAATGCAACTTCCAAAAATTGTATATTTGATTATTAAAATGCATGTTTTACAGTACATTCAATGCATTTATCTAAAGCGATTTACAATGTATTTAAGATCAAAATTTTACCAGTTCCTGCAAACTCAAAAGTTCCTGGGAACTGAACCCATGACCTTGACATTTCTAGTGCCATGTTCTACGGTGTTGAGTTACAGGAAGGCTTAATTATTATAGATGATTATGATAAAGTGTCTAAAATTGACACACATTACCCATTGATATCTCAAGTCCAGTTGAGTTGCACCTACTGCAGATTATTTGCTTTAAAATATAGATTCCGCCGTCATCAACTCCTCTTTTTTCTATTAGAACACAAAATGAAAGCCGTTATTTTCTGTAAATTGAAAATACAAGGTGATCAGTAACTGAAAATATCAATTGCATTTGTGCTTTTCATAAAATATTAGTAATTGCATATTCCGTTTTTAATCTGGGTCCCCTTGCACACTAAATAAAAATATCTACCTTGACACTGCTTACAGTCTGTTAGTTCACAAATATAATTTTAGCATGTTAATTGATATGAAAATTGTGTGAGTGAATGAATGAATGAATGTGGCATTTATATTGCACTTTCATTGTGTATTGCTGTGCATCCAAATTGTTTTACAATCTTATGAGGCATTTCATGTTTGTATTTGGTTAGTGTATACGCACACTGCTGCTGCAGAGCAAGTATGGAATTGCTACTGCCAACAGATACACAGTAGGGCAGGGAAAATAAATTGCTGCATCGTGAATCGAGAATCCTGCGTCGATTCAGAGATTTTCCGAATGCAGCACGATTCTGTCTCGAATGGATTCTGAGCTTAGTTTTTAACAGCAGATGGCACTGCATTTAGAAACAGCAGTACTCTGCTTGCTTCCAATTCCTTACACACACCAACTGAAGTTAAAATAATCATTCATAAAGTTTGAAAAGGTTAAAGTGAATTACAAGGGTGTTCACAGTGGGCTGTGTTTGAATGAATGAATGAAAAAAGCATTCTGAGTCAAAGTGCAATTACATGACTCAGTTGAATGCACAAGCACTCTTCTGCGCTCCTTTTCCTGAGCATTTGAGTGTGTGGTAAAAATTTTTAGATTAGAGTGCCATCTGCTTTTAAAAACTAAGTTTCCAGAGAGAATTGCAATGTATTTGGAAAATGTCAGAATTGCCCTGCGTTCCATTCGGTAGGGCTCATCACTATGCCCTAATCCCTTCAAAGGGTTTACCCTCCGGAGTGAGCGGTTCGAAGGGTTGAAGGGCGTAGGTGACCAAACAACTGTTTCTTGAAGTGCCCTTCTGCGTCATTATACGGAGGCGGTGTCATCATGCAAAGAATCAGCGCAAAGGATCATGGGAGCCCGAAGTGTCCATCGGTTGTACCCTTCGAAATCCTTCATTCCGAAGGGCCCTTTGAAGTGGCTAATTTTGAGCACTTTGGTTTGGAACTACACTTCAATATGGCGGCCATGATTGTTTTCACTCCAAAGTGCCCTTCGGAGAGTGATATATCCCGTTTGGAACGCACCGACAATCCACGAATTGCGATGCATCGGTATATCGTCGCAGCCCTAATACACAGACAATTTGCTGTGAGCATGTACAGCTACCAAATAAATCATGTTGCAGATCTAGACAGGTGGAGCTGGGGGAGGTGGAGGTTTTCAGAGAAACTGCACTGCAGCTTACAGTAAACACTGAACCAGACTATTTAAATGTTGAGCAAGCAATTTCATTGGACAGGTTATAGGCAGAGTTTCACTCTTGTATATGGGGGCACCCACTGGCAGACGAGCCATGAGCATTTTTTTTTATCTGTTCTACATTTCATATTTTTATGTAACACATATTCTGCATTAAAGGGGTCATATGACATTGCTAAAAAGAACATTATTTTGTGTTTGGTGTAATGCAATGTGTTTATGCAGTTTAAGGTTCAAAAAACATTATTTTCCACATACTGTACATTTATTGTTGCTCCTCTATGCCCCGCCTTTCTGAAACGTGTCGATTTTTACAAAGCTCATCGTTCTAAGAAGCGAGGCGTGCTCTGATTGGCCAGATATCCAGTGCGTTGTGACTGGCCGAATACCTCAAGCATGATACGGAAATGTTACGTCCCTTACCATATTGTGATGCCGTGTCTCGGCGCAATAAAACCCATTATAAACGAGGCATTTGTTGCATCCAGTGGGGGCATAATTATTGATTATAATGACTTATACTGTCTTGTTTTTACATTACCATGTCTGCATTTGTGATCGTAGAAATGACAAACAACAAGCACTACTCTACACTGCGCAAAACTCTCGTTTGAATCGTCAGTGGCAAATTCTTTAAATAAGAAAACGTACTTACAGGCTGTGAGTCAGAAGCACCAGACTGTCCTTGCAAAGTTGGAATATCCCCACTTTATAGAAACAGCCTTTGTGCAAGCCAGCATTGTAGGCTACTCTTCCAGGTTCAAGAAATAGTCCTCCGTAAAATGCGCTGGACACACTCTAATATTTGGGTTGTCTGGAACAGTGTTGTAAATACAACTTAACCACTGATTTCTAGTTGTGTCCTCTTTTGTAAGCCCGAACAAAGTACTTTCACTTTCACAATGAAACGCAGTGTCTCCACGACATGGCGCCGGCGGCAGCAACTATACTGCAGCGAGAATAATAGCTCTGCCGCCTTTCATTACGTATACATTTGGGCAGTGTTTTGCAAATCTTCCCACACCGTGATGTAGACATGTGGGGGCGTTTAAATGAGCCGTTTTAGGTGGATGTGGTCGAGTCTTAACTTTTATAAAGAATATTTCTTTGGTTTTGAGACTTTAGTCTTCGCAACTTCAGGGATCTTATCTATGCTCAAACAGCTTTGTAACACTTCAAAGAGAAAGGAAAACTTGAAATCGCATCATATGACCCCTTTAAAATACATTTAGAGTTAACAGTGACTGCTGTACAAAGAGTAGCCTTTAAAAATAAATAAATATAATTTAAATTAATTTAGCCCAAAACTTACTTATTCTGTCCACTAAAATAATAAGATAAGACAAATAAAATGAGAAAATATGATTTCTTCATTTTTATGTTGTGGGTTAGGCTTTGTTTCCAAATTACCAGCTCAGATGAAATGTGTTTGGAAATGCGGTAGGTGTTTGGCGTCCAGACAGTTGGATGTACTGGAGCTGTGCGTCTGGGCGCTGAGTTACTGAGATCCAGCTACTGTTCAAGCTGGAGTGGACCCATCTTGCTGTCCTCTCCCTGTGATGGTGAGTACAAAATGTGTACATGCCATGCAGAGATTGTTCTGTTATGTAGAAATTAAATTGTAACTTTCCAGGGCCAGTTGCACCAGCTGTGCATCAGTTACAACTTAGTTTCATTTTGACATAAAGGGGCTACAACTTACACACTTCTAAATATTTTTTTCATTGTTTCATCCAAGTTTAATGGTACAAAGTCATCTAAGCCTCCAACCAGGCCTCCAATAAAATAGCAAATTTACTAAATTTGCATCAATAAGTTCTTGTTTTACCTGACATACTTCGGTCCTTTACACATATATGATACTGTTGGCATTTACACTCATTTACATTTTAAGAGCGAGAACATTGTGAATAAATTAGTGGCTCTTCAACACAAACCCGACCTAAAAGATGTGCCTTTGTGTGCATTGATCTGAATTGTGAATGTCAAATAAAATCAATTATAATAAAAAAAATGTAATTGTTTTTGTATCAGTATATATTTATTGATCCTTGGTCATTTCAGATACAGTTTCTGAATGTTAATGGAAACATTAGTTACATGAGGTTAGAATCGATGATAAACTGAAATTCACAGCATTTCAACAACTTCGGCTCACATATTAGAAGACCTTAAAAACAAATGGTGCCACCGATAAAGTTCAAAGTTATTTACAAACTAGCTAGAAGTTATTAGGCCTGTAGTGTGGACTTTACATACCAATTTAAGTAAGAACTTATGAAGAGCTGGTGCAACCCTAGACAATATTTTTAGACCAAACCTAAATATAAATCCTACAAATATTTGAGTTTTGAATATGCAGTCATAACACATGTTAATTTCTCTATAATTTCTAGAAGACTCGCTGACTGGTGTGTTTAAGGCAGCAGGGATTGAGGATGTGCAACATTATCGGTACTGGGATGCAGAATCCAATGGAGTGTGTGTGGAAAATATGGTGCATGACTTGAAGAACGCTCCGGAACGATGTGTGGTGGTCCTGTTTGCTTCAGGTCACCGTCCCACCGGTGCTGAACTTTCTCAGGAGGACTGGAAACGTGTGGCTGAGGTCATGGTGGTATGGTCTCACAATGAAGCACAACATTGAGCTTAAGAACTGACAGCCTTCCCAGCTGAGTAGAGTGAGAGAGTTCAATCATTTATAGCATTCATTATCAGGTGTGTAAGGCCAGTTAGACCCTTCAGGGTAAGATCAGTTATATTTCAGCTTCACTAAACATCTCCCCATGAGGATCAGAGGCTTTCTGTAGTTTTTAAACACTTTCTTTCAGCTTTTCCTATCCATAATTCATAGTCTCTATGTGCTCTTATTAAAACAAGTAAACAAATAGTTATGGTTAATAAATGCTGTCAGATGTATAGGGTAGAACTGGGCTAAAGGCACACCTTAAGGAAGATGTGCTTTTCACTCTTTACATTGTGCATGACTGCAGAAAAAAATCTGTTTTATTGAACATTTACACATTCTGTTGGAAGAAAAATCATAAAAGTGGTATGTTTTGTTTAAAAATCTTATAAATGTTTGAGGTGGTGAGGGGTTAAAAGGCTGTATGAAGCAAATAGTTTTTTGTAAGTATCTAAGTTAATACTTATTCAAAACAATTGGCAAAGTTTACAATAAATATAGTGTTATTAAAATATGATGAAAAAAGGAAGATTCTGAAAGTTTTGAAAGAGATCCCATAATTTAATATATTATGTGCATATTTTGTTATATAATATGATGAATATAACATTTTTAAATATGGTTTCATCATAAATATAGTGGTTATCTCGAAGGTGGACACCCAACTGTTAATTATATTAACCATCTCATTTTAACTATTTAATATTTCAGATTTTTTTAAATGAAAAAAAAAAAAATCTGACAGATATTTCTTTATTATTATGTCAGTTATTATGCTTTTATGGACACTTTTTTACCCCAAATACCATACTTTCACATATTCTTTAGTTATTTAAAAAAAAAAATAATAAATTAAAATAATTAAAAATAATACTAATTACTTGAACAAAACAGAAAATCGTTCACTTTTTTTTTCAAAATATATTTGATAGTTCTATTGATTCTCATTTGCTATATAAGTCTATAACATTAAAAAAACAACAACAAAATTAAATATTAGATCAAATTATAGCAGAGAATCAACTTTGCATTGCTGCCCACAATCGCATCAAGGATCAGCCAGATTTCCACATACATAGTGAAGCACAGATGTTTAAGAAAGTGCTGCAAGCTTTTGTGCCATCAAATGGTTTAGAGGAGAATAAAATCAAATTTGCCTATTACTCTAGTGTGCTTTTAGCCCCATTGAACCCTAATACTAGACTGACCATTAATGGCTTTGATCTCATCACAATTAGTTTATACATAGCATAGTTCAAGCTTTTATCACTAATAGCCACAGAGTGGGTGAGTAGTGTTTGATAGACCATTGTTCCTTGAATGAAGCAGAAGTCAGTCTTTTAATCCCATTCTCTCTCTTTCTCTCAATTAGAAGCGCCAGTTATTTCCATTCTTCTTGATGTCTGCCCAAGGCTTGTGCAGTGGTTCTCCTGAGCAAGACGCCTGGCCTGTTCGCTACTGTGTATCTTTGGGGCTTGAACTTCTCTGCGCTCAATCTTTTTCTCACAACTTTGGCCTTTATGGTGTGTTTACCATTTGTAGTTGGGTTACAGTTTAGATATTACTCCAGAGACGCATGTCTAAATGTTATTTACATCTTAAGCTGCTCAAATTTTTTTGGATATTCTCATTGATAGGTGAGAGAGTGGGGCATCTGCTCTCTGTGTTAAAGCAGAACCTGCTGGCTGTACAATCTCAAGCTGAGAAACTCGTCCAGAAGCTTTGGTCCTGCCCGCCGATGGAAGGGGCCAGGGTGGTTGCCACCGTATTAAATAATCCTGCCCATCTAATTGAGTGGTGAGACTTATTCCTTTCATTTATGCTTTTTGACATGATAAAAATGCACATTTAACATCTGCACTGTATGTTCTTTGTGTTTCACCTCTGCTCTATCTTGTTCCTAGTCCAGCTTTTTTAATAAACTTGGCATTGTCATAAACCTTTTAATTGAGAATTTTATGTATTGATTTAAAGAAACTCAGTACCTAATATAATAGTGACCTTATACAAGCTATTTGGATGCTTACAGTGTCACACTTAATGTGCATGAATAACGATACATACAAAGTATCAAACCAACTGGCATTTCCAAACAAATGAGGTTTTCTCAGAAGTACTGTAACCTGAGATTTCTAGCTCCTAAATGCATGAATCCAAATGTAATTTTTCAAAAGCATTTTGTATTGTTTTAATTATTTATTCATTCATTCGTTCATTTAAACAGTGACCTCAAAAGGTATTTTGATGTTTAATATGCATGAATGTAATGGAAACTTTTTTCCACCAAGGGATAGAAAAACAAAACTTTAGTGCTCAATTCAGACTTTTTTCAGACAAAAGTATTACATTACTTTCTGTTAGTTTTCAACAGAATATCTGCTGAAATGCCGATTGGTTTCTTGTATTTTCTCTGGCAGTTGGTTTGACATTTTGTCACATAATGCAAATACATTCATACATTGTAAGTGTGGCTTAAGTATACAAACATGTTTTACGTGTATGTGGCCATGAATAAACAAAGTCCTTAAAAAATCTCAACTTTACTTTCAGAACATCTGATTGTCACAGTGTCTTTACATCAAAGCTGCCTGAATAGATGTTGTTCTTGACCATGAGCATTTCAGTAAAGCTTAGTGTTAAAATGCAATGAGAAATCAATTACCCCTGAAACTGCCATTGCAATTTAAGAACATCTCAATCTGAACATTACACTTGTGATTATGATTTTGAGATGAACAAATGCCCAAGGCTTTCTATTCTTTATGCAAAGGCAGTGCTGAAATTAAAAACTGCTCTCTTTATTATTCAGCAAATGAGTCTGAAGTTTTTCTCAGGCAGGAGAGTGTGAAGGCCATCGCTGAGCGCTGCATGCTAATCCGAGAGCGTCTGCGTGAGAGACTGAGGTTATTGGGTGGTCCGTGGCATTGGGATCACATAATAAAACCTGGAGGGCTTTATTGCTGTTTCGGACTCAATAGTGAGTGATACATAATAGTGGACAGTTCTAACATTACAAAGGGGGGGGGGCTCAGTACTACAGTATACATTTAAATGCAAACACTAAATAAATTTCATATTCTCTATCAGTTCAACAGGTTGAGTTTCTGGTTCAGAAGAAGCATATCTACTTGTTACCCAACGGGTGTCTGAATGTCAGTGCTATTAACAGCCGTAACCTGGACTATGTTGCTGAATCCATACATCAAGCCTTAAGCTCTCAACTCTGAACTCTCATCACACAAAAACTTCAGCTCTTCATCTGTAGCATGCCTACATGCATTATCTTTGAATCAAAAGCATGTATATTTCAAATATATTCAAATAGACTATTAACTTTTTTTAGACTTACCATTTAATGAAGGCTGTAATACAGACAGATCTGCGGTCGACTTTACTGGTTTCCTATTTTGTTATTTTGTTACTATTATTTTAAGTTATTTTGTTTGTTGTGATATATTTATTGGACAGACTGTTCTTTGATAGGGCTGAAAGTAGTAACTCACAAGAAATAAAAGTACATCTGTATATCACCCACTGTGTGATGCCACTTATCAAGCAACATTCTCACATTTCTCTCCCGAACAACACTCAGAAGAGTATTCATCACCATATTCACACATCAGTATCCAAAACATGTAACAGCAAGGTCTGAAATGAAAGAATACCTTTTTTTAAACCAACTTTTTTTCTCCCAGTTTTCAATGATGAGATATAAAGCATATATATATATATATATATATATAAATTAGCGCGTTAACGCATGCGATTAATTTTTTCTGATTAACGCGTTAAAAATATTTAACGCAATTAACGCAGGGGCGGGGCTAGGGTTGGCCACCCCATTCGCAACTGCTGCCTCTGTCTCTTTTTTCTTGAAAAGGATTGCGTTTATTTAGATGCAGAACGTCTTTATGACCACATCAAACGGGAGACGTTTCAGACGCGCTCTAACTTTGCCTCCGCGCAAGGCGCAAGTCAAACGAGCGCGGAAAAGATACTGTACTCGTAGCGCTCTTCAAATACACGCACAAAGGTGCCGGCGCGCGCTGTAGCCTGTATCATTTCATATCAAACAGCGAAAGAAACTACATGCATGCAATGTCCTAGTTATGCCGTCAGTTAAGGCATGAAGTTACCAAAAAGGCGATTAAAGCTGCCTTAAAACTGCGTGCATGCATGCAATATGTTATATATGCGTCACATTTAAGAACATGTCTCTGAAATGGTTTTAAAAACTGTCCTGAGGCACCCCAGCACTGTCTCCCTCATCTAAAACACCCGATTCAACTCGTCCGCTCATTAGTAGAGACTTTAAGACCTGAAGTGGGTCAGAAAAGGTAAAGAGAGTTGTGAGAAAATAAGACGCATGTCAGATCCGCGTCACGTTCAGCAGCAGCAGCTTTTAAAGCTATAGCAGGCAAATAAGCTAATAACCAGCTGCTGTGATGTCTATTAATCCAAGAACCAAAGAAAAAAAGAGGAAATCAATAACTTTTATAGCTTTAAGGGGTTCATCTATAATTTAGAATTTAGTGTTTGGTAAGTATTCATTTTCTGTATATTTCTGCTGAAGGGCACAAGTAGCTAAATATGTAATTTATTATAATAGGTTCACATGATGATTGTTTTAAGTTCACTTATATTAGAAGTTAAGTCTAATAAATGTTAAAATTTAATTTAAATTAAATTTAATCGATTGACAGCACTAATACACATATATATATATATATATATATATATACACATGTATATATACACATACATGTAAGATTTAGAGGCCTTTTTTGCTTTTAGTTTATTGTATAATAAATAAGCAGCTTGTAAATTAATAGAGTGCAAGTCTATAAAAGGGGCAATTTTTTTTTTTTTTTTAAAGAACAGAATTACAATAGAGAGTGCTAGAGTTAGAGGGTCAAATAAAGATGGAAGAGATGTGTTTTTAGCCGATTCTTCAAGATGGCTAAGGACTCAGCTGCTCGGATTGAGTTGTTATATATTGTATATACATTTGTGCTCATAAATTTACATGCCCCTTGCAGAATATGCAAAATGTTTATAATTTTAACAAAATATATTCTGAACAAAATAACTGTGTTGCCTTCTTGAGCATCAGTAAATGTTTCCACCTTTTGTCATAGCTGTGTATGAGTCGCTAAATTGCCCTCAGTGTGAAAAGATGGATCTCAAAATCCTACAGTCACTGTTGGAAAGGGTTCAAATATGCAGAAGATGGCATAGCAAGAGAAGTTGGTTGTTCCAAGTCTGTGAATTCTAAAATTTTGCATCTTTACAATGTCACTCATTCAAGATCCGCAAAAAGACTGGTCGTCCATGAAAGACAAATGCACAAGAGGACAGGATAATGCGAAGAAACTAATTGTGCAATCGGTTCAACACTGCAGCTGGAATTGCTTGCTAATTGAGCGATGAACATGGTAAGCATCTGTCTCAGCATACAGTGTCTCAACGTTTAAGATAATTTGGACTGAAAGCCCACTCTGCAGTGACCAAGCCTCTCATCACCAGAAAGAATCAAAAGGCTAGGCTCACGTTTGCTAAGGAGCATGTTGCGTGGAGAGCGGAGAACTGGTCCAAAGTTCACTTTAGTGATGAAAGCAATTTAATTTATTTGGGTCCGATGGGAAACATTATGTTCGTCGTCAAACTGCACTCTAAAAAATTCTGGGTTAAATACAACCCAGTGCTGGGTAAATATTGGACACAACACATGCTGGGTTGTTTTCAACCAACAGTTGGGTTAAGTGTTTTAACCCAACCTTCTGGGCAGTAACCCAACCGCTGGGTCTAAACAGCCCAATTGCTGGGTTCGTCCATATTTTACCCAGCGCTGGGTTGTATTTAACCCAGCATTTTTTAGAGTGTGAGGAAAGACTGAACCCAAAGTGTGTAAATAAGTCAGTGACATGTGGAGGAGGAAGTGTTATGGTTTGGGGGATGTTTTCTGCAGCAGGAGTTGGGCCTTTATACAGCTACATGGCAGAGTGAATGTTTATCAGAAACTCCTTCAACAACATGCGGTTTCTTCTCTGCGTTCGTCACTCAATCAGCCAGCAATTTTCATGAAGGAAAATGACCCGTCACACAGCAAAATAGGTAAAGCAGTTGCTTGAAGCAGAAAAGATTGAAATAATGAAATGGCCAAACCAGAGTCCTGATCTAAACCCGCTACATATTTAAGAACTATCCCTTTTACTAATTATATATAATGCCTACCAGTAGGAATGTAAAGGGTTAACAAACCTGCACTTCCAGTTAAATGAACATGACAAATTCCCTTTTATAGTACCACTGGATAATAAAATTAAATAGTCTGTTTTATTCTTATTTAATAAAAAAAAATGTCCAGGGTGCAAATGAAATTATCCACTGTCCTTGAAAAGTGTCTAGTGTCCACAGTGTACAAATTGTTACCATGTTATTTCTTATTATTGTTCTGTAAAATTGAAAACAACATGGCAAAGCCCACCAAAGCTGTTTCAAAGGTTACATCTAGGTGACAAATCGTGACAGAACAAGATGACTTCCACATTAAAAGTAACAGACAATCTATTGTGCTCTAAGACAAAACTGCACTGAAGACAGAATTGATCAAAACAATTCCAACCGGGACAAACACGGCTTCACTTACACTTACCCCTTATGGATTTAAAATTTTTAACATTAATCAAAAGACATTACCTGAGCAATTTGAACTACATGTTTTTAAGATATCAGTATGCCTTTGTGCCTTCTTACACCCGTTTGTCAGGTCTAATAGTCTTTTACCTTTAATAGTCTTGTGCATTTGTTCTCCACTGATAATTTACCGCTTTCTTTGTAAGTGACAGCAAGGACAGCCCACAAAGTGACAGTTCAATACAATCCAAATACATCTGGGGAAGCCCAACAATCACTGCAGTTCTGACAGCTATTTCCTCCACATACATTTTTCTTTCCTCAAATGATGACTCACAGCTCTTTACAAGTGTAAACTAATCTTTTTCTGGTTAACCATTGAATGATTAGCATTCAAAATCCAGTGTGAGAATTAGGGACACACTGATGCCACTTTTTCCAGAACGAGTCCGATATGTGATCTCATGAGAATTTGTATGTATTTTATGTAAATTGTGGTTCTCCAAGACATACATTTACTTAGGTTTGCACAGACACTGAAACGTACAATACTGACATATTTAAAGCATCTAAACATACAATACTGACGTTCCCTATCGAATGGTCTCTCCCATTGCTTGTATGGGGTAACTCCTGTTTACTCTGTTACTGAAGCCTGATTTGTTCATGTCTGAGTAGCTGCACAAACTAATGGTACTCTAGCCCACCAGAAGGGGAGGAGCCGACTGCTATATAAGTTGCCTCAGAGCTCCATTTCATCAGAATTTTCTCCTTCAGCGACGAGGGCATCTCTTCGCTGACTCTACTATCAAGAAGCAAAAGCAAGAAGAGGAAGAAGATCAACCAACTGCTTGCTGTCATAGAAGAGCCCCGACAGCAGAAGAAGTAGACAGCCTTCCCCTGCAGTCATTCAGCTGATTAAAAGATCAAATTCTGAGCAAATTTCCTCTGCAACGTTGTTGCAAATGTCGCGCCGTGAACTTGACTTGTGCAGGGAACCCCTGCACGATGCAGAAGGGCATTGAGTGTGTTGCCTGTCTGGGCAGCACCCATGTAGGGACTGCACGCTCACTGAGATGGAGTCTTGCTCTTCTCTGCTCGTGGATCGCCGCCTTTAATGAAGGCTGCCCCGCTTTCCCATTTCTCCTCTCTCAGCGAGCTCGGAAAAGAAATGGTGGAGTCACAGGTTTGAGTGATCTCACGCTGGCACAGGTCCCGTGTGCTCACTGTCCCCTAGCACTTTGATCTGCCGGTGTTTTACATGTATAGGTCAGTGCCCCTCGTTTACATTGAGCGGTTCAGTTTTCTAGGCAGATTGGAGTAGAATGCTGTCACTAACGATTCTGTATTGCTGACAGCTTCACATTTGTGTGTGTGCCGCTGAGACTGAACTCACTGAGACAGGCTGCTTTCACTGTGAAAGCATGAGTCTGTCTGCTTCGCCTGCGGATCGCCTTCTTTAATGAAGGAGAACCTGCCCCTCCCGCTCTTACCTTTCTCCCCTCCCAGTTGCCTCAGAGGAAGAGGCGGCGAATGCACAGGTTGAGTCATCAGGCTTGAGTGATCTCACGCCGGCACAGGTTCTGTATGCTTCACTCTCCCTGCAGCACTTTGATCTGCCAGTATGTTTTATATGTGAAGATCAGTGCCCCTCGTCTGCATCGAGTGGTTGGATCTTTTTAGGCAGATCGGAGGAAAACCCTGTCACCAATGATTCCGTAGGCTGACAGCTTCAGTTTTGAGTGCACTTCTCAATCGCTCTTTAGTGAGACGGCAGTTCAAGATGTTAACTCTGAAACAGATCCTCGCACAAATAGGTCCCGAGGACTGGTTTCTATCGGTGGATCTTAATGACGCTTCCTTTCACATCCAGATAGCCCACCATCACCGACCGTTCTTGAGATTCACATTCGAGGGAGTGGCCTATCAATACACAGTCTTGCGGACTGTCTCTGGCCCAACGCACTTTTACGAACAGCATAGACACGGCTCTTTTCCCTCTGAGACAGATGGGAATCCGCATTCTGACTTACCTCGACGACTGTCTGGTGTTAGCCAGATCAGAACAGGAACTCATCACTCATAGGTCACTGCTGCTCAGCCATCAAGAGCGTCTTGAGTTGAAAATCAAATTAGCCAAGAGCTGTTGTCTCCCAGACAGAGAGTGATCTTTCTGGGGACTGTGAAGC
>JAFVLL020039443.1:0-28540 GCA_021397915.2 Tor tambroides | reverse complement strand
GCATGCGCAGTCCAGAGCGCGCGTCTCAGAGCGCTGACTGTTTCTATAGCAACCGGGACTTCTAACTGCAGCTGCTGTGACGCGCTGACTTTACCAATTAGCGATTGGCTCTTTCATTCAAAAGGCGGGGCTTCCTGCGATTGGGCGGCCATATTAAGGGTTGCATTTTTCCCCATTCAAAACTATAGGAGTGACACGTCTTGGGTATTCTATAGTCTTTGCTTATACTAAACAATTCTGGCTTCAAGTGTCAGCATCTTTTCTTCTTGTATTCTATAGTCTATGTAACATTTCTCCAGTTAAGATTCTCTTTCATTCGGTGGTTTCTGACAATAGGGAGCTAGAGGATGACCTGGACTTTATTTGTATGATGGGAAAATTCCACATTCACAAAGCAAGATGCCTTAACTTTAAACCTTATAGTAAAATATTCACTTCTGATTTACTTTTACTTCACCTATTATTTCAAAGAATATCCTCTAATAAAAAAAGCCTTAAAAACATCCAATCTTATTAAAAAAAATCATAAATGTTGTAATTTGTATGATTGTAAAATGATTGTATAACTGTATGACTGTATACAATTTATTTATTGTTTTTTTTTACTTGTTTAATTGCCTTTTAATGTTTACTGTATCTTCCATATGTTTAATGTTCTTGTTCTAATATTTATCTGTTTCTTTCAGATAGAATTTATTTATTTATTTATTTATTAATACTGTCTTCACTTTCTAGGAAACCTGTCGCCATCCGTGGTTTGTTTTATTTCTTTTGTTGCTTTTCATTTTTATTTCTTTCTTATTTGGGTATTTGCATTAACTGTTTTAACATTTTTACTTGTCTGAATAAAGTTTGCCTGCTGATTAAAGGCAGCTCATTGGTTATTATTGACCTCTTTAGGTCATCACACACTCTCAGAAATAAAGGTACAAAAGCTGTCACTGGGGCGGTACTTTTTCAAAAGGTACACTGTTGTACCTATTAGGTTCTAATATGCACACTTTAAGTACTGATATGTACCTTTAAGGTACCAAAATGGACTCTTTAGGTACAAACATGTAACTTTTGAAAAGGTACCACCCCAGTGACAGCTTCTGTATCTTTATTTCTGAGTGCATCAAAAGATTACAGTTGCCTTTTATGGATTAGGCTACATATTAATCGCACAATGGCAGGAAATGATTTATATTTTATTGTTTCCCCTATTTTTTTTTCTCTTTTAAATTTTCCTACCTAAAAAATCTTACTGTATGTCATAGCATTTAGTTTTAACGATATTCACAATATAGTATGGTCATGTAAATATAATATAAATAATTTTCACGTTTACAGTTCGATGGTAACATTGTCATGCCAGCAAACAAATAAATCGAGTCGTCAATTTCGTTTTTCGCTATATCATTTATATTCGGTGGAAACGTGGTTTCCGAGCGCTACCTATTTTTGATCATAAGCTACATGATAACATTCAAAGTTTTGAGAAAAAAAAAACATTCAGAGTGTTGGATGGCGTATCGTGCCTGAGCAGGCCGGGGAATATATTGTTAAAAGCCTCCTCTTCTCGTGTTCATCTGCGTCGCGCTCTAAAGCAGATCTTCGGGGTTTAAACGACAGGGACTTTCCACCTGACAGAGAATTTCCAGCGGTCATTTGAGCGTGACTAACGTGTGACACTGACTGATGTGCGATGAAAGCTTCACGACTTTCATCTCTTCTTTTAACAGCATTAAAGTCAAGACTTAAATCACTAGAGTTTCTGGCCATTCAGTCATGAATGTTTCCATGAGAATCATCAAACAGGACGTTCCTCTTGTGAAGTCCACTAACAGGTCAGTGACAGGGGACGTAGACAAATTTAATGTTAAATATATAAATATGTTATAAACAACACACTGTTCTGAATCATATTTGTGATGCATTTTTTACATCAGTTTTTGCAATTATATTTTTAAATGTGTTAAGAACATTTCTGTTTGAAGCAATTGTCGTCCCACATTAGAAAAGGATGTTTCAGAAGTGGGAAGGCGTGTTTTTACTTATGTGGGACTGTGATGGAGAGACCTTAAAGTTGTCTTCCATCACTTTTTTACTGTGTTCTGTTTCTGGTGTGTTGTTTTGGGGTATTTCCTGATCAATCTGTGTGGGCGTGGCGGGGAAGCGCTCATTTAGCCAATTTGCGGAAATGTTTGTGCAAATGTGCTTTGATTTATCAGTCATCTTTTTATTGCTATTATTGTATTTATCTAAATTATTGTTTCTAAATATCATGTATAAATCGTATTGTAAGTCAAGAGTTATTTTAGAAAAAAACATGGTATATTCTGATTAGTAAGAGAGGGGAAAATGTGTATTTAAGATGGCCTTCACCTGTAGTAAGGGAGCGGTGGACGGATTGAGAGCTTGTGAACAGATTGTGGTGCTGTGTAGCACGTAAAACCCCAGCCTCAATGTAGTAGAGGGAAGTTAGTACTTGGCAGTTCTAGTTTTAGACATTTTATTAAGAGTCTTTGTTTTAAGCTCTTAAACATATTTATTTGCCCATCTTGCAGATGCACTCTAAATAAACACCATTTATTTTGGACGCCAACTTCGCCCCTGTGATTGTGATCCTCCAGTCATTATCACAGGGACAGTCAAATATACTATGTTATTGAACTGATAAAATGTGCATTAAGAAAGTTCAATTTTAGGGCTTATAATTCAGCAGTGTTGTTTGTTTTAAGATCCGGATTCTAGATACTACATTGATAGTTTTCTCTGGTTAAACCAAAATATTCTGATTCCCTTTGGTAAACCTCATTTGCCAAAATGATAATACTGCTGCTTTATAAGCCCCAAAATTGAACTTTCTTAATGCACATTTTATCAGTTAAATAACATAGAATGTTTATAGTATATTTGACTGTCCCACATTAGTCAAAACACACTGTCCCACATTTGAAACGTCCTTTTCTAAAGTTTCACATTGCTTCAAAAAGAAATATTCTTAACACGTTTGAACAATATTTTTGCCAATTAGATGTACAAATACATCACAAATATAATTTAGAACAGTGTTTGTTTATAACACATTTCAATAAAACACTTTGTCACAGACCTGTGGGTGGACTTCATAAGAGTTACTTACTGTCTGATAGTTTTTACATGACAGAATTTCCAGAAACTCTTGTGATTTCAGTCTTGAATTCAACACCAATCATGTTCACTTTAATGTTGTCAAAGAAGAGATGAACGAAGCTTTCATCACATTAGTCAGACTCAAGCATTTGGTTTCTCACTCTCAAACGTCAGCCGGAAAGTCCCTTGTGTTTTATTCTGATTATGAGAAGGTAGAGGAAACCCCCCAAGCTGATTTAGAGAGCGACTCACATGAACTCAAGAAGAGGCTTCCAATAATATCTTTCCCCAGACTGCTCAGACACGATCAGATTCCAAAAAGAAGGTAGTCTACTGCTTGTATAGAATATTACACTCAGATTACAGTTGCCTTTTTATGGATTACATGTTCACACAATGGCAGTAAATTATTCATATTTTGTTTTCCCCTAGTTTGTCTTTTTCTCTTTTAAATTTTCCTCTCTAAAAGTCCCACTGTATGTTATAGAATTAAACAGACTATATTCAGAATGGTCATAGAAATATAAATAAACTTCACATGTGTACAGTTCGACGGTCACATTGACATGCTGGTAAACAAATAAAACTTGAGCTGTCAAGTTCATTTTTCGGTATCATTTATATTCTTGGGAACGTGACTTCCAAGCACTACATATTTTGGATCTTATAGTCGACATGATCAAATCAACCCAGGCGTTTTAAATACATTTACACTGCACCGTTATTATGTAACTTGCTGCAGTTTCACAGAGAAATGTCCAGAGAGTGGCGCTAAATCAAGTTTAATACGTGCTCGTGACACGTTTTTAATACACTGGTACAAGCATGCATTCCTGCATTTTTATTACACCGTGTCCTAACTACACGTGACTCGACGCCGCGACACGCAATAAAATATATATTTTCCATGTTAATTGGAGTTTTTTTCCTAACTAGCTGCCATGCCAAAATTCTAATTTAGAAATGGTTTCTATTTCCACGACATCGCGGCTGGAACAACAACATACAAACTATATGACAATAGATAATCTCAGGTGATTATGTGCTTTATTCAAAGTTAAACGTGTCTAATATGACTTTAAATATATGTTTGTGTGATCCTATAGCCATACTGAAAGCAACAACAGATAGCCTATCTCAGATCTTGAAAATAAATTAAAGATGTCCGTTAAAACTGTGAACTCACTGCGTACCAAGGAGTGTATTACATAACATAGATATTATCAGTCACTCAGTAGGCTCTACATTTAATTATGTTAAAAAGGTTAAATATTTATGAATTAGATTATAAAGGTAGGCCTATATCCATTTCGTGGTGAGTGCAGAGCACTTCCAGAGAGACCCTGCCCACACACGCTTCTGATTGGCTGTGATATTTGATTGATTCTGTCGTGTAGAGTGTGGACACCCCAAATTGCTTGTCGCTGAAATCTTGTCGCGTCGCGTGTAGTTAGGACACGGTTTTACGCTGCTTGAAATACGTATTGAGGCTGTTCGGAATTCAAAAAATAGGGGAAGTGTTGCTAAAAGTTAATGCTCTATCGTTTTAAAATATCCCCTACAGCAAACCCAACCCTGTGTTAACAAATGCAAAAGTGATATAAAAACGCATTTGTGGATGCAGCCGTGCTATTTTAAGTTCCTCATGCGGATTTAAGCAGTTTTGTCGAACCACAGGGTTCCAACCGGAGCTCTTCATCGCTGTATAGCGTGAACCTACTGAATTAGAAAACTCATGCATATGAAGCTGGATATGTGACGATAACCTTCAAAAGTATGTTTTCAAATCTAGCAGCATGTTAAAATTGTTTTGAAGTCATAACATAATATTCTGCAAGCAATTGTGTGAATATTAGCCTTTATAAATCAAAACTGTACCTGTAAATCATACTTTGTGTGAAAAGGAATAAAAGTTGTCTGAGTTTTCCTGCCTCTTGTTTTCATTTCATCTGGAAGCAGTGATTTGTATATAGACGGTTTCAACGGCAACAACATAAACAAACGTTACTGCGCATGCGCGCTTTTGTGGCCCTAACTTAACTTCCGGTAGACATCCAAATAGAATCAATAACAACAGCTAAGTCCCTATAGAGTAGATTATTTTTTGATAACAAGCAAAATATGTTTGCTGCGTAAATCAGACGGACTTATTAAAAATGCAAATTCATTCTCTGCCAACAGGAGGCGCTTTAATAAAGCGGGAGAACTAGAGGTTTCCCCGGTAACGGCTGTTGGCCTGTACACAAAGCAGCGCTGAGCTTACAAACGCTGCTTTATCAGGCATATAACATGCAAGGTGAAATAAAAATGACATCGAACATTTTCTAAAGACAGTCTCCCTTCAGAAATACAGTGATATAAAAACTCCCGTGCCTCGTTTTGATTTTTAAACATGCATTACGTGCTCATGTTTATTCAATTAAGAAAATCGGTCAGTTTTGATATCGTGGCGGGTCGCCACAAATAAATAAATGTATGGGAAACACATCCCACAGCACAACAACCTGAGCCCAACTTCATTACTCATCACTTTAACTTTAACTGCGTTTGTAGTCGGCGACACTAACCAGAATGATAAACAAACACAGACCGGAAGTTAACTTCGGGCCAGGCGCGTGCTCCCGATGAAACCGTCTATAGGCAAGGTCGTAGTTGTGGTTTGAACATATATGTATTTTATAATATTTAGACACTTACAGGCTGTAGTTTGACAGAATTTTCTAATTCAACATGCCATTTTCAGTCAATCTAACTTAACATTTTCTTATATTGATATTGTTTATTTCTTACTTCCTAACAGTTCATCAGGCTCTTAATGATTTAATCTATGTTATCTTTTAGAATATCTGAAGGCCACGTATAGGCCTACCATCTTAACTGTAGCATTTGTTTTAATAAGTCTATTAATCATTACCAGGCTAATAATGACTTAATCAGTATAGCATTTGTTATGAAGAAACAACTGCATATTTAGAAACAATAGCTACAACATACCACAGTTGTAAAATAAATCTATAGTGAAAAATCTATACTCTTAACAGATTATCTAATAGGCATAGGCCTAAATTCTACAAGAAGTCAGACTAAATTTTACACAATAAATAAGCCTACAATAAAACGTGATAAATTCCAGTAAAGGTGGTCATGAGTAGGCCCTAGTTTAAAAAGATTTTATTAGTGCTGGTTCAAGACTGTTTTGTCCTTTTTTCATCAGTCTTTTTAGTTTATTTGCCTTTTTTGGATATTGTTCGACTTTCTCCACAGCATTTTAAAGTGTCTGTTTCTCTAAATAATTCAAATAGATCAGATATTTATTTGTGCAGAGTGTATAGGGTTGGATTCGTGCGACGCTCAAGAACTGTACGTGCTTCATTCATATTGTGCTGATAACTGCTCCGTGAAGTTAGCGCTTATAAAAGCGTGTTCATCTGCGTCGCTCTCTAAAGCAGATCTTCGGGGTTTAAACGCGGAAGGGACTTTCCACCTGACATGTCAGAATTTCCAGCTGTCATTTGAGCGTGAGTAATGTGTGACACTGACTGATATGCGATGAAAGCTTCAGGACTTTCATTTCTTCTATTTCACATTACAGCCAACATGACTGGTGTTGAATTCAAGCCTGAAATCACTAGAGTTTCTGGACATTCTGTCATGAATGTTTCCATGAGAATCATCAGACAGGACCTTCCTCTTGTGAAGTCCACTCACAGGTCAGTGGCAGAGGATGTAGAAAAATAATGATATAAATATGTTGTAAACAAAACACTGTTCTGAAGTCTTTTCAAATTTATGATGTATTTGTACATAAATTTTTGCAATGATTTTTTAAAAATGTGTTAAGAATATTTCTATTTGAGGCAATCGTTGTCGTCCGACATTAGAAAAGGATGTTTCTGAAGTGGGAAGGCGTGTTTTGACTAAGGTGGGACTGTGATGGAGAGACCTTAAAGTTGTCTTCCATCACTGTTTTACTGTCTTCTGTTGCTGGTGTGTTGTTTTTGGGTATTTCCTGATCAAGCTGAGTGGGTGTGGCGGGGAAGCGCTCATTTAGCCAGTTCATGGAAATGTTTGTGCAAATATGCTTTGATTTATCCGTCCTCTTTTTATTTTTATTATTTATCTACTTAAGCTCTTTTCTAAATCTTATGCATACATATTATTGTAAGTCAAGAGTTTATTTTAGAAAGAAGAAGAAAAAAAAAAACATGGTTTGTTCGTAGCGGAAAAATGTGTATTTAAGATGTCCTTCACTTCTTAAGTCACCTGACCCAAGTGTTCAAGTGAGGATGAATAAATAAAAATAAAACGAACAAAAAAGAACAAAATAAGCAAGTAAGTAAATGTTAATAAAAATAAGCAACAAAATGAATATACGTCAACAAATTAAGCAACAAAGCTAACAAAAACCAACAAAATAAATAAAAAACAAGCACATTTTGAAAGTGAGAATTCAGTGCAAACAGTGAGTCACAAAGAAGTGCCGACATTCCACATAAAATCTTAGTGTGGCACAACTCAAATAAATTCTACATTCAAACTGAAGACTCACAATTAGCTGAAATAGAAACACAAATATATACAACAAATGATCAAAATGTATTTTTATATCAGATTGCAGGGGCTTGGTTTCATGTTACTGCACAGTTATGTTTTCAGGATTTTTTTTTCTATGACATTGCAGAGGTTTATTTTTCATCTTGTATCGTTTTTTTTTCATCTTGAAATAAATATTTCTATGTTCTGTATCACCCTGTTGTTTGTTTAATTTTTTTTTTCTGTTTAGAAGATAACTGTGCCTTTAAATCTCCTTTGTTAAAAGCTCACAAAAATAGTTAACTGACAACTACTAAAAGTTTTATAACTGCTTGAATTAATATTGAATTTCAATAAGAGTACGTGTTAATAAAGCATTTATTAACACACTGAGAAACTATTACTATATGTCTAAATAATAAGCTGTATAAATGTAAATTTAAATGTTTACTAACCATTTACTTACACTTTCTAAATAATCTTATGAACCATTGATGACAATTAATAACTGGATAATGTAATACTTAATTTAGAAATGATAACTTGATCATTAATAAAGTATTAAAATACCATTTTTAACCACGTCATATATATGCTCTTAATTCAAGAACAAAGCTTTTATAGCTGAGTTTATAAACTGCTTACTAATGTAGGGACAATGCTTTATAAATGATGAATTGACTATTTACTAATGCTTAACTTCATAGCATGCAGTTATTATAAAGTTTTACCCAGTATTTTCCTCACAAAAAACGTATTTCAGAAGACTTATAAATATTGTCAAATTTACTTTTATGATACATTTTGGATCACATTTTTGATCTTAACTAGGCCAGTCCTCATTCACTTTCATTAAACTGAAAAGACTGACCAAAATGACCGAATTTACTTTATTTTATTATTATTATTATTATTATTATTTTTTAACAATCTAACCCTGCCTAAAGAAAGAAAAACTCACAGTAACTCATAGATCTCACCAGGAGTCGAGCTGCTGTTCAGCTTTACTTTCACTTTCGGTTCCGCGACCAGTTCAGTGTTCACAGCCACATCAGCTCACTGAACACGAGAAACACCATATAAAGCACAAGAACAGCAGACAGAAGCAGAGAAGCATTACTGGAGTTAGGTCAATAAACTTCATTCATTCTCTCAATGATAATCTCCAATAATGGATATCTGGCGCCTCCTGCCGGACACTCAGCGAATATAAACAGCCATAAAGACGACATTCACAGTGTCAGAAACTGCAGACAGATCAAATCAAATGCTGGTGTTTTTATTGTCAGGCATGAGAAAATATATCAGTGTCATTACAGTTACTGGCACAATGTTCCTCTGTCTCTTTGTAATTATATATATATATATTGTGACGGGAGGAGCACAACGACAGACACAGTGGGTGTGGCGTCAGGCCTCGGAGAGGCTTTTATTCAACAGAAATTTCAAAATAAGTGTCCAGGGGGAAAAAAGTGTCCAAATAAACGGGGAATCTGGTGTCCTCGTCGTGTTACGCGAGTGTGAGGGAAGGCAGTGTTCAAGGGGGAAGGGTCCAAGGAAGGGGCGGAGTCCGGCGGCCGCACGCGCTCCCCTCTAGCGTGTCCGGGGCGGGGGCGGCGGCTTCGTTCAGCGGCTTCATCCTCCTTTGGCCGCGGCGCTTCCGAGGGGTTATACGGCCCGGCATCCTGGCCCGTCAGCCGTCCCCTCTAGCGTGTCCGGGGCGGGGGCGGCGGCTTCGTTCTATATATGCTGTAAAATTTTGAAATATTATAATATATCCTAGATGCTGATTTCCCGCTATTGTTTAACCCCTTCAGACGTGATTTTTCTTTCACTGAACAAAAATATTTTTATCTACTTGATATTTGCTTTTCTCCAATATAGAAATAAGTCCAACAAACAAGATTTGTGCCAACTCATTTTTTTTATTAGATTTTTTTTTTCATGTCCACTATAATGGACACCAGGGGACTCATTAATAAAATGTTGCTGAATATGAGTCTTAAAGGATGAGTTTCCTCTATCGCCATTCAAATCGCAAACAATCCCTTGTCCAATCATTGAGAATATATCATTTATCATTATATTAAACAGTACTGGGCTGCACACACTGCCTTGTGGGTTCCCATTATCTAATGAATAAATCGTAGAACAACTTGTTCCAACCCTTACCTGTACCTATTGAATAAAAAGTCCATTATCCAGTTATACATTTTCCCTTTAATTCCCATCTTGTCTAATTGCCTTTCTAATGTCAGATTCTAGACATATTATTGAGTCCATTGTATTTCAGCCATCTGATAAGAGCTTAAAAGGTTTTTTCCTTTCTATTGCATAATTTAATTGTGTTATCATTCTTTCCATTACTGTATATAAATTAGACGTTAAAGCAATTGGTCTATAATTTGATGCTATTGCGTGATCCTTTCCAGGATTTGCAATTGGAATTATTACTCCATGTTTCCAAGAGGTAGGGAGAGAGTTCTCCCAATTCCCATATCTTATTAAAAAAAAAATCTAAAATAATGTACAGAGATGCATCTGAAATATGTTTTATAATTTCTGACCCTGGACTACAAAACCAGTCTCGAGTGTCAATTTTTCAAAATTAAGGATCAGACAATATTTGGCCGAGATACAACTATTTGAAAATCTGGAATCTGAGGATGCAAAAAAAATCAAAATATTGAGAAAATCGCCTTTAAATTTGTTCAAATGAAGTTCTTAGCAATGCATATTACTAATAAAAAATGAAGTTTTGATATATTTACGGTAAGAAATTTACAAAATATCTTCATGGAACATGATCTTTACTTAATATCCTAATGATTTTTGGCATAAAAGTAAAATCGATCATTTTGACCCATACAATGTATTTTTGGCTATTGCTACAAATATACCCCAGCGACTTAAGACTGCTTTTGTGCTCCA
The DNA here is from genome assembly GCA_021397915.2 of Tor tambroides. Lineage (NCBI taxonomy): Eukaryota > Metazoa > Chordata > Actinopteri > Cypriniformes > Cyprinidae > Tor > Tor tambroides. The sequence continues at coordinate 17,959 of JAFVLL020039443.1, read as the reverse complement.
GGGTCACATTTCATATTTTGTCTTTTCCAGGAAAAGTACGTTTCACCCCTTGTAACACTTTCTTCAGTTCATACATTGTAATATCTATATCTAATGTGCACCCAGATCATACTTTTTGTATCAAAGCATTAGGATTTTCTTTCAAATTGTGATTCCTTTTGTACTCTCATGCCATCCAATATATTATAATCATTATGAACCTAAACAAAAGCTTCTACTAACTCCTCTGCCTTTTCTTCATTACTCATAATATATCTACCTTTATTTATTCAAACTGGAATACTTTTATTCATTTGCTTCCCACCCATCTTCCTAATCATATTCCACATCACTTATATCTATATTTACACCAATTTAATCACAAAACTGTCTCCAGTAATTTAAGAAATCCTCATTACTGCCTGAGTTATTTACAAAATCATCAAAATAATGCGATTTTTGACTTTTCTTAAAGCTCCGTTTCTGATTTTAATTACTTCTACATTTTTCTGTCCACTTTTTCATTCTTGCCCCTTTACTTTTCCCTGCTACCTCTTGTTGTTCCTGTCATTTTACCTTCATCACACACTTCTTTAAACTTAGCCCAGTCTGCATCTTTAAGTCTCCAACTATCAATTTTCTCCTCTTGACATACTTCTACTTCTATCCCTATTCTACATTTTATAATGTTTTATAATGTACACTTTAATGAAAAATTAATGAATTGAAATAAATACAATTAGACATGAAATAAAATCAGTGAAATCATTCCCAATGCAAGCAGAATCAGCAGTAAATAAAAATGGACAATAACAATAACCTGTTGATACTATAAGGAGTTTAATCAATAATTACTTGAAGCAAATACAAACATAAGCACAAATGAAAACTAAAGAGACAGATCTCACTCTTTACTGACTTATTAGACAACCAGACCTCCATCTTTGAGTTGATCTGAACCTCACATTGCTGGTCATGAAGATGATCTTTGACAACTTTGGATGATGTTTCTTTGTCGTGTCACTTGTTGCAGCTGATTAGGACATTTATATGGGGAAAAAAAATGTCTTTTATTGCTCAAAACCTTATCGTGTTGCATTGCTGGATCATTCTGAAGATGATCTAGTTGCTGTGATCTGATGTGGTTTCTCTGCAATCTGTTCATGTGTTTCCAGGCTTTCTGACAGATTGAATCTCTTGTTACAGCTCAAATAATTGAAAGGTTTTTTCCAGTGTGAATTTTCTGATTTCAGTTCAGCATCTGTATAACTGTGACTTCCTTATATAACGAATGAATCTTCTCCTTTATGTGAATCTTCAGGTGTTTCTTCAGGACTGATGCTCAATGAAACTCAATGTTTACCGCACTGATCACAGTTAAATGGTCTTTCTTCAGAATGAGAAGGCAGATGTGATTTCAGAATGAAACCCTGAGCTGCTTCTTCCCAGTGTGAACGCCCATGTCAATCTTCAGACTTGATTTACATCTCAATCTTTTTTTTACCCTGAGGGCAGGCGACAGATTTTTTGGCTTCTGTTTTTGCTTTCTTGTTCACATCCATCAGGTCTAAAAGAAACATTAAATCAAGTGAGATTTCAAATGAGACACAAATGTAAAATGAAAAGTGATGAAAACCCCAAAGTCAAGATCACTGATGAGTTCAATAGTCATTTTAATCCCATCAAATCTGATCGACAGCTGCTGTGCACAATTATGATTTATTTTACTGTCATGAAGATTATTTGTGTTATAAATCACTAGTTTGATAATGAGATACTTTCTCGTAATTGTAAGGAAAAAAATTCAGTCCTTGCACCAACCTGTTTGTTCTTCAGTATCATGATGTTTCACTCATCAGGTTCTGAATCACTCGTGTTCTCTTCTTCTGCTGTGAACTCTGACTGATTTCTGGTAGTTCTGCAAAAAAAAAAAATTCATTTTTAATAGACATGACGTGAGATGAACAATACATATTTCAGATTCTACACTAAGTACTGAGTAATTACATGTAAAAAAAAAAAAATAGTGAAATTGATCATGTAATCTCAAGGTCTTCAAATCGTCTTCAAATTGTCTTCAAGGGCTTCAGTATCGTATGATACTTTGGCCAAATAACAGAAAAAAACTGAACGCCCACATAATGACAGAAAACTGGGCAAAACGGGACACGAGTCAGGAAAAAAAAAAAACATCCGTTGGTCAAAAGCTTTGTATTTGAACTTGATTTTGGTGAAATGTTTATATAGCTGACTGATTCAGTCATCGGTAAAAAGAGTAAACAGAAATGGTGAACTTACGCACCCTTGTGGGGCATCCGTACTACTTACTGCAACATCAGACAGCCCTGAATCAAACTTCACCTGCTGTATCCTTTTTAAAAATGAATAATACCAATTAATAATAAAATGATTGCCCACTAAATGAACTAATTTCTCCAATAGTTTGTGTGGTTGGATTGAATTAAACACAGAACTAAAATCGATGAAAAGCAACCTAGCAGCCAGACTCTCGAGATGCTTTAAAACAAGATGCGTTAATGTAGAAATTGCATCATTAGTGCTACGATTACATTTGTATGCAAATTGGTACTGATCTAAGGATGGCTCAACTTCCTTACAAAGCTTTCCTGTTATAATCTTCTCAAATGATTTCATAACATTTGATGTTAAGGCCACTGGCCTGTAGTCATTATTGTCCTGAGAACACAAATGTTCTGTCACAAACTTAAATTAACTAGGGTTGCAACAACTAACTGATAGAATTAATAATAACAAGCAGGGATCAGAAACAAAGTTGCACAGCGCTGATTTGTATTCATCTGTTTCAGTCACATGACGTCGGTGGGACAAAGCATGGAAACCTGTTTCAACCACAACTGAGTAAATATTATAAATAGTTTTTCATTATTATGACAAATGTTTCTCATAATTATGACAGCATCTCATAAAAATGAGAAACTTTTTCATAATGAGTTATGTTGTAATTTTTGGAAAATAAATCTCATAACGAAATATTTTACATAATAATGGTACACTCTCTTGTAATTATTAGATATTCTCATAATCATAATAACATAGAAGTACATGCCATAATAATGAGGTATTTTCTTGTAATAATGAGATACTTTCTCGTAATTGTGTCTCAGTATCTCATAATAATATGAAAATTTTGAAGCAGATAGCAAGCAAACAACAAAATGTCCTGTCGCTCAATCTTCGCTGTTAGGAAAATATCTTACACAGAAGAGACTTTACTGCTCAGCGCATAAAGATGAACTACTTAGTGATTTCAGACTGAGTGTTTTTCATATGAGTGAAAGAAGTTAACCGAACAAACCTCTCCCCACGTGGATTACGGTGATTTGGTTTCTTCACTGCATGGATCTTCATGTGTATATTCAGGTTACTTTTAACAGAGAATCTCTTCCCGCACTGATCACATGTGTATGGTTTCTCTCCAGTGTGGATCCTCTCATGTTTTTTCAGGTTTGAAGACTGATTGAATCTCTTGTCACAGTGTGAACACTTGTAAGGTTTTTCTCCAGTGTGAATCCTCTCGTGCAGTTTTAAACTGTTTGCTAAAGTAAAAGTCTTCCCACACTCAAAGCACATGAACTCTTTCACACCAGTGTGTATTTTCTGGTGTTTATATAAACTTTGCAGCAGTGAAAAACTCTTTCCACATTCGGAACATGAATGCGGCTTCTCCTTTGTATGAACTGTCAGGTGTTTCTTCAGGACTGATGCCCAAAGAAACGTTTTGCCGCATTGATCACATGGGTACATCTTCTCTCTTGTGTGAATCCTCCTGTGAACATTAAGTTGTGATGATTGCTTGAAACTCTTCCCGCACTGATCACATGTGAATGATCTCTCTCCAGTATGAACTCTCATATGAACATCAAGATGATATTTCCTTGAGAATCTCTTTCCACACTGATCACATGTGAACGGTTTCTCTCCGGTGTGGATCCTCATGTGAGTATCAAGACTTTTCTTTTCTGCGAAACTGTTCCAGCATTGATCACATGCATACGGCTTCTCTCCAGTGTGGACTCTCCTGTGTTTTCTAAGGTTTCCTAATTGTATGAAATCTTTCCCACATTGATCACATGTGAACGGCCTCTCTCCAGTATGAACTCTCATGTGAATCTCCAGACTTTGTTTATTGGAGAAGCTCTTTCCACACTGATCGCATGCATGTGGCTTTTCTCCAGTGTGGATCCTAATGTGTCTCTTAAGGTTAATATTTTGTGTGAAACTCTTCCCGCACTGATCACACGTGAATGGCTTTTCACCGGTGTGAATCCTTATGTGAAGCGCAAGACTACGTTTACATGTGAAACTCTTCCCACACTGAGTGCAGGTGGAAGATTTCTTGGCTTTTCTTTTCTTTAAAAATGAGCGACTCAGGGGTTTTTCTCCAGGTTTGTCTTGATGTTTCTCCTCCACTTCACTCAGTTCTTCACTCTCCTCGCTCTCTTCCATCAGCTCTGAAATGAACGAGAAAAAAAAAGTTTACATTCATTTTCATTAAATCAAAATAATTCAAAGAGAACAACATGAAAGGACATAAAAGTGAGCCCTGATGTAACAAATTGGACAACTGCAATAAAATTTTACAATCACTTTGATGCCTTTTAATAAATTATATGTCCCTGAAACTTTCCATAAATTATGTATATTGATCTTCCTATTGTTATATTTAAAAGATTATGAGCACAAATCGCACGTTTCTCTAGTGAGAACTATTCAATATATTTGGTCAATGACACAATTATCTAATGCAATATTAACATAGTGCACTGTTTTGGTATTGACAAAGAGAATATGTGACCCTGGACCACAAAACCAGTCATAAGTGTCAATTTTTCGAAATTGAGATTTCTACACCATATGGAAGCTGAATAAATAAGCTTTCCATTGATGTATGGTTTGTTAGGATCGGACAATATTTGGCTGAGATACAACTATTTGAAAATCTGGAATCTGAGGGAGCAAAAAAATCTAAATATTGAGAAAATCTCCTTTAAAGTTGTCCAAATGAAGTTCTTAGCAATGCATATTACTGATCACAAATTAAGTTTTGATATATTTACGGTAGGAAATTCACTAAATATCTTCATGGAACATGATCTTTACTTAATATCCTAATGATTTTTGGCATAAAAGAAAAATGGATAATTTTGACCCATTCAATGTATTTTTGGCTATTGCTACAAATATACCCCAGCGACTTAAGACTGGTTTTGTGGTCCAGGGTCACATATGCATTAAAAACATTTGCAGTCTTCAGCCTGTTTGCATGCAATTGGCTTTTCACCGATAAAATGGTGTGCATTAATGACGTATCTCTAAAAAAAGCATTGTCGCATAAGTTTTATTGTATCGCAAAAAAAAAAAAAAAAAAAAAAAATCTGCCCTTGAGGATTTAGGATTTATAGCAAATTATAGACTGACATATCATTCGTAACCCAAATATTGATAAAATGCAGAGAGTATTGAGACAATTGGAATTCACCAGTTTACTTATTTTCACAAATATTACCAAGGTAATATTACCAAATCAAAAATCATGGTAAAGTGGGAGAGCTTTTCTGACTTGACATAATAGTATCAAGTTTCAGATAAAGACATGGACCCCGTTTTTGATTCTGAATACCTCCTTGTTAACACAAAATGTAAAATAATAGTTTTCTGTAAAATACAAATATTATAATTATGAATATTTGTCTGATTATTATATTGTTATTTATTTAAATACTATTTGTTTTATTTTTAACAAAAGTTATTACAATAGAAATATTTTTATTTTGTTGAATATATTTATTTACCAATAATAATAATAATAATAATAATAATAATAATGATTATTATTATTTACCAATAATAATAATAATAATAATAATAATTATTATTATTATTATTAATATATTAAGCACAAAATTGTGGGTTAAATTCTGTAGCCCCCACAAACACACAAATATGGTGTTCTATCATTCTATCTATCTATCTCTTTTATATATATATATATATATATATATATATATATATATATATATATATATAAAAAAATAATTCTAATTCTATAATTCATTGTTTAAAAAAAAGCTACATTGCAATTGTAATAAAAAAATAAGCACAATTAACCCCCCCCCCCCAAATCGAGTAGCCCTAAACAGCTGGCATCAGAAAGATACATAATGCTGATTGTATTGAAGACATTCAGCATTACAGGCTGATCTGGCCACAAAATCGCCCTGAGCCTTTCACAACATTTCCTTAAGAACTCAGACCAGGACAAACATTCTCCAAATGGAGGCATGAAATAACAACTGGTCTCTACACTGGATCACAGACTTGGGGAGTTCACACCTTGTTGAGGAACAGGAGGTCATTTGGATGAAGACTGTGGGAAAGGACATGCTGTCTACAGCAAGCAAAGCAACTCTAAACTCTTTAACTTATATTACACTCCTGGGCTGCGTTTCCCTAAAGCATCGTAAGCCTAAGTACATCGTAAACACACTGCCACCAACAGAGCTATGATCAGCTTAGGCTTACAATGCTTTTGGGAAACGCAGCTCTGGTCTGTTTCTCTGAACATTGTAGCAGTCACACTGAGACAAATCAATAATACCAAACACGACTGTGAATTCACTTGCATTGACAAATGACATTATATTTTCATATAATCATTCTGAGTGAGCTGGAAATGGAGAAGGAACAAATGTGAAGGAAGGAGCGTCCTTCATCTTCACTCAGTAGGGTGTGAAAATAGATGTCTGAATGTGTTTGTCCATATCTCAGAAGATCACAGTATTTGAGGTTATTTCAGCCTTACACTGTTACTTATGACATGATTCCTCTCTTTTTTTATTGCGACACAAAGGAAGTGATATCATAAATAATCTCAATCGATTGTCTCAGATTTTACACAAACTGCACAGTACTGACCGCATCCATCAACCCTGTTACCAAAGTTACTGTGAGAACAACAATCTCTATAACTATGAATAACTATTATGATTTATAAGAAATACAACTTTATCATTAACTATAGCCTAAATCAGATTTTGCTTAAGTAATTACTTGATATGGTTTGGTGTTTACAGTTAATTGCTGAAAACAGAATCACAATGTAGTAAACTATATATTGAGAATGTCCAAAATTGTGGTGACATGTTTGCAAACAATTGTGAACCAGATATAAAATGTATATAAAATAAAAGAGGTCAACTAAGTTTGACCTGATGCTGACGCTCAATATTAAAGTTTCTCTAACCTCCCTTTACTATTTGTTAAAATCCCCCCCCAAAAAACAGCATTTTGTATGTACCTATTTCATAGTTTAACTCTTTGTCTAAATCTGATGAAGTGCTTGAAGCTTGATAACATGAACAAGTGAGAAATCAAGAATAAACACCAACCTGTTTGTTGTTGAGTATCTTCAGTGTGTTTGATTCTGCAGGGTTCTGGATCTCTCATCTTCTCTCTGTCCTCTTTAATAAACTCAGTCTTTGCAGATTTCAGCTCTTCCTGATGCTCTGATGCTCGTCTTCACTCGTAAACTGATGGGAATATTCCAGCATTTATATCACTGCTGATGTGTTACAGTGGGAGGAGCTTCACTGCTGATGTGTTACAGTGGGAGGAGCTTCACTGCCGGTGAACATGTGGGAGGAGGAGCTTATCTGCCCAAATCAAAAATATATCACTGAGTTACTGAGTTTGTTTTTATAGCAATGGACAACAGAAAATAAACATTGTAATGTATATTATTCCAAGTATAAATAATGGTAAGGAAAACACCACCAGTGGGGCACTTGGTACAAATTTAATTTTTGTAAAAAATCTAAATCTGGAAATTGTTTGTTCTTGGTATATAATTTATGTCATTGTCACTAAAATTATGATAACTATTTTGGACACTTTAACTTTTGTTTCACAGAAAATATATATATATATATATCATAGTCCTTTAGGGGGCGTTTTCCCGCACACTCTACCCTATTTATTTATTTATTTATTAGTATTATTATTAATTTGGATCAGGGCTTAATGTAATACATGGTCAGAGCTTGGTAGACAGGTAACTATTACATTTTTATTAGATAGATAATGAAATATATTATAATCAATGTTGTTTATAAATATTATTATATAGCCTATGTGCGCATAAATAATCCTGTCATTTACAATGTATGGCATACAAAAAGTTTAAAAGTGTGAAATGTGTAGAAAACAATTAATTACATAATAATGTTAATCATAATTTAAGTAGTAAATAAATTACAAGTTTATCCCATCCCTGCAGAATTCCCAAAAATATGATGTTCAGAATGACTGGTTAAGGCTTTAGAAATAAAATAACGATAATTGCATGTATAATAATGTGTTCTTAATCTCATGTTTTCTCATCGTTTATTGTTGAGCTGTCGAATTGTTGTATGTTGAAATAATCCGTTCCAAGCCTTTGACACTTTTTTCTCCATTTTCTTTTATTGCTTTTGGGTGTTATTTTGCCTCACTGAACCATAATATTGACGCCAATGAAATGAGCTTTAAATGATCATTTTCAGGAGATCTGAAGACATCAGCATAATAAATGAGGTGAAAACAGGAACTATTGAGATGAAATAAAGAGTGTTTTCAGCAGCTGTTAATATTGATGAGTCTCAGACGATCAACACTCATTCAACAAGACATTCAGGATCATCAGCAGATCATCTCACTTTATTCTGAGTGTTTGCTGTTAGAAACTGATTATAAGAGTCAGGATAGAAGAGAAAAGCCTATAAAACATGCTCCACTAAAAGACAATATTGTTATTTATCAGCATATCACATGCATAAAACATAAAATGTCTAATAAAAATAAAAAAAACAAACACTAATGTAAACAACCGCCCTACCGCACCATAATATATTATATATGCATGTTCATATTAATCTAAATATAGTTTGATTTTGTATTTACTGCATTCATTGCAATTAAGTAATAAGATCATTAACATGTGAGAGCTTTGCATGTGCAGAAACGGACAACAATCATGAAACGTTTAATAATAATGAGCATCAGCAATGTATAATGTTCCAATCGTGAAATGTTATTCATATTTATCTATATTAACATTTAGGCTACACTGTAAAAAAAAATCCCGTAAAATTTACGGTAAAAAACCGGCAGCTGTGGTTGCCAGAAATCTACCGTAAAAAATACAGTCGAAATGTTCTTCTGTTTACGGTATATTTATAAGTGAACTGTAAAATTTACGGTAAAAAACTGCCTGCTGTGGTTGCCAGAAAAAAGTTCCTGAGTAAAAGAAATTTTGTGAATTTAACAAGAACACCCAGAACTGGTATGAAAAGCAAATACACTTTTATTTTAATGCCACAAGCACAGTAAATACATACTTTGGACAACCATATTCTTCTCCTTAAAACAGCAGTAAAACAATGTATTCCATGTTGGCTTCAACTTGTAGAACAAACATTTTGAATGAATACAATCTTTACCAGAAAGGAACACATTCAATAACCTGAACAAGACCACACACCATTCTATTAACAGAATGGCTTAATCATGAACCAAATCCTTGGAAAGCATAAACATACAGCTTCTTACAATCTCAGATGCACAACACAAAACTTCCTGTAGGAAAACTTAAATGTAGATTTTGTTTACTCCATTCAAGATGTATTAAACCTGCTTTCTTCTTCAGAAGAGAAATTAAAATTAATCTTAAATCAACCTTAATCTTAATTTTCAACCTTAACCTTTCAAAAAAATATATATTTGTTCTGATGTACATCCTGGATGGCCTGTGGGTAAGTAAATCATTTATGTAAATATAAGTGAACTACTCTTTTAACACTCTCTAAAAATGAATTTTTCAAACAGAAGGCCAAACAAGGAAATCCAAGAAAAAAAAAAAGTTCTCTGTTGTAGAAATCGTTAAAACATCTAAATATTAATGAAAAGGTGAAATATTATTTTAAGTACTCACAATGTTTTGTTGGCTGCTCAAATCATTACTGGTATAGTAACATAAGTACAAAACAGTATTTAGGCAAAAAATAGCTTTCCATGAGTACAGCACTCACATTTAAGTCGTTTTTGACATTCAAAGTTCAAGCATCTTCCAGTGTAAATCCAGATAACTCAAATTTGAAAAGCAATATCCGTGCCAACGTAATCTTCAGACATCTGTCAAAAAAAGGTTTTGTCCAGCCTTAATCTGCTCTCCATTCGTGATCAGCAAGGTCTGCTATGAGTGTAAGGACTCGGGGGTTCACTGGGAGCTGTTTTTTGTTTTTCCTCGATTCAACTTTGGTGCCCTTCTCTGGGTTTATGCTGAAGAAGCACCTTCAAAAGAGAATGTAATGGCTGAATTTGTTGCTCATAAATAGACTGATTAAAGGGTTAGTTCACCAAAAAATAAATTCTGTCATCATTTACTCCCTCTCAAGTTGTTCCAAACGTGTGCGAGTTTCCTTCTTCAGTTGAACATAAAAGACACTTCGAAGTATGTAGGTAACCAAACAGTTACTGGAGCCCATTGACTTTCATAGTATGAGCAAAATAATTACTATGGAAGTCAATGGGGTCTAGTAACTGCCTGGTTACTGATATTTTTCCAATTATATTTTGTGTTTAGCAGAAAAAAAAATCATACAGGTTTGTAACCTAGGTGAGTAAATGACAGAATTTTCATTTTTGACAAAACATTTGTGGAGTGTGTTACTGTAAAAAGTCATTTATTATTCAACTTTTATGGAAATCAGCATTGCAACATTTTTGAAAATATATAATTTGTGATCTGCAGAAATCAGAATGGATTTAGAATGTCATTATTTTCTCACCATGTAGTCAATGTTCCATTTTTGGGTGAACATTTCTGTAACACTTTACAATAAGGTATCATTTGTTAACATTCGTTAACAACTTCAGTGAAAGGGTTAGTTCACTCAAAAATGAAAAGTAGTAAATTATGCTCTTTTGCACAAACAAAGCAACCACAACACTTCATAAAATGAGGCTAATCCACTGGAGTCACATGGTTTACTTTAATGACGTCTTTACTACCTTTCTGGACCTTGAAAGTGGTAGTTGCATAGGCTGTCAATGGAGGGACAGAAATTTCTCAGATTTCATTTAAAAGATCTTCACTTGTGTTCCGAAGACAAGCAAAAGTCTTACAGGTTTGGAATGACATGAGGGCGAGTAATTAAAGGACTAGGCAAGTTCACTTCCAGAATAAAAGTTTACTGAAAATTTACTCACCCCCCATGTCATCCAAGATGTTCATGTCTTTCATTGTTCAGTCGCAAAGAAATAAAGGTTTTTGAGGAAAACATTCCAGGATTTTTCTCCGTATAGTCGACTTCATTGGGACCCAACCGGTTGAAGGTCCAAACTACAGTTTCAACTCCGCTTCGAAGGGCTCTACATGACCCCAGCCGAGGAATAACGGTCTTATCTAGAGAAACAATTGGTCATTTTCTTAAAAAAATAAAAATGTATATACTTTTTAACCACAAATGCTCGTCTACGTAATTACGTAATCATGTTAGAAAGGTCATACATGATGTAGGCAGAAGTACCGACCCAGTGTTTATAGAGCGAATGTGCAAAGAAAGTCAAACGCCCTTTACAAAAAAAAAGGTAAAACAACGTCAGATGATTTTGAAGTTGGAGGAGAAAATGAGAATAAGTTTTTTTGCCCAACCCTTCCTTTTTGAACCGGAGCACACAGACAAAGAATTAACCATGCGTGACCTCTCCAACATGATTACCTTAATGCGTGACACTCATCTCAGAGCTAATGCAAGATGAGTTATTTGTGGTTAAAAAGTATATAAATTGTAAATTTTTTTAGAACACAAACGATCGTTTCGCTAGATAAGACCTTTATTCTTCAGCTGGGATCATGTAGAGCCCTTTGAAGCTGCACTGAAACTGCAATTTGGACCTTCAACCCATTGGACCCCATCGAAGTAGATCATATGGGAAAAAAATCCTGGAATGTTTTCCTCAAAAACCTTAATGTCTTTGCCACAGAAGAAAGAAAGACATGAACACCGTAGATGACATGGGGGTGAGTAAATTATGAGTACATTTTTATTCTGGAGGTGAACTAATCCTTAATGACAGAATTTTGGGGTGAACTAACCCTTTAACATGAACTAAGATTGGACAATAGGCTACTCCTACAGAATTTATTAATCTTAGTTACTTTCAACATTAGTTAATGCACTGTGATCTAACATGAACAAAAAGAACAACTGTATTTTTTCTAACAAAAACAAAGATTAAACAGTTACAAATGTAATTCCCATTGTTAGTTCATTTTAGTGAATAGATTACCTAATGTTAACAAATGAGACCTTACTGTAAAGTGCCATCACAATTTAGTGTAAAAGAAATGGTTTAATGCGTACCTTTGCATGAACTCGAGAGTAGAACCCAGTTCCAAAGGGTAGTGGATGTTAAAACAGTAGTAACTGCCAAACATCATGCACATTGCTGCGATGAATGTAGACATGTGCGGAGTTGTAATCTTTTGGTCGATGCTCAGCATGAATAGTTTTGATGTGTAGCAAGAAGAGCCTACAGACAAAAACAAACAATTACATGCCTTTGGTCTTAATGCTTTAATCTCTCTGTTGACTTTCACAACAATCCATTCTGAAAATGTAACTGTGAATGAACTATAACAGTAACCTTCCTAAATAACTTAATTAAAGGGACAGTTCACCCAAAAATTCAAATTGTCATTAATTACTCACCCTCATGTTGTTCCAAACCCGTAAGACCTTCGTTCATCTTCAGAACACAAATTAAGATATTTATGATGAAATCTGAGAGCTCTCTGGTACTACCACGGTCACGGGAGAAAAACATAGTAAGGACATCAGTAAAATAGTCCATGTGACATCAGTGGTTCAACCATATTTTTACAAAGCTATGAGAATACTTATTGTGTGCAAAGAAAACAAAAATAATTACTTTATTCAACAATTCTTCTCCTCCGTGTCACACTTCCTTTCATTTTGGACGCATGCGTTTTCTCCTCTGCACGTAAACAAGGCGCAAGCAAGACACCAGCAGCACCACACGCATGCATCGTCATACTCTCTCCGTAATGGTGCTAGGGTGACGCAGAGCAGAAGAATTAAAAAAGTATTCTCGTAGCTTCGTAAAATTACGGTTGAACCACTGATGTCGCATGGAGTATTTTGTTGATGTTCTTGTTACCTTTCTGGACACTGAATGTGGTAGGACCCTTGCTGTCTATAGAGGGTCAGAAAGCTCTCGGATTTCATCAAAAATATCTTAATTTGTGTTCCGAATATGAACACAGGTCTAACAGGTTTGAAAGGACATGAGGGTAAGTAATTAATGACAGAATTTTCAGTTAGTTAGTAACTAAGGTACAGTTCACACAATAATGAAAATTCTGTCATCATTTACTCACCCTCAAGTAATTCCAAAGCTGTATAAATGTTCTTCTTCTGCTGAACACAAAGGAAGATATTTTGAAGAATGTTTGTAACCAAACAGTTTTGGGGCAGGTTGAATTCCACAGATTTTTTTTTTCAAGCTACCAGCACTTTGTTCTAAAAAGACAAAGGTAAAAAAATGACATTTATTTGATCACTTATGAAACCAAGTTATTTAAGAACACTTTTATATTTTTATACATTATGAAATCATAAGATGAAATATAATTACTCATCTGGCTCCAGGCAGATACAAGTTTTCTGGCCTGAATGGGTTTACTGGCAAGAGATCTGCTTCCTGAACATATTGAAAGTCTTCAGGTGATGTTACTCCAAGTGAGTTCAGTGTCTCCACAACTGATTGCAGCACCGAGGATGAAATATCTTTGAGTAACTCAGCAATTGCACTGGTTATATTGCTTTGATCTGATTCATCCATAACTAAAACAGAGAAAAACTATCAATTTGGTGTCTCTAAAATTTATTAAAGATATAGTTGGCCCAAAAAAGAAATTTCTGTTATCATTTACACAGCATCAAACTGTTACAAACCTGTATGAGTTTCTTTTTTATTTTGATCATAAAAGATATTTTCCAAAAAAAAAAAGAAAGAAAGAAAAGAAAAAAAGAAGAATGTAACCAGTTACTGGTGCCCAATGACTTTCAAAGTATTTTTCTTAGTAAATTTGATTATACACATTCTTCAAAATATCTTCTTTTATGTTCAATAGAAGAAAGAAACTCATACAGGTTTGTAACACCTTGATGATGTAAATGATAAAAGAAATTTATTTTTTGGTCAACTATACCTTCAACATGTGGGGTGTGTTCAGCTGTGCAAACAACAAACATTGAAATATTATGATGCAAAAAAATATCAGTTTGGTTTGTATTTTAGGTTTAGCATTGATTATCAATACAATCCAATGTTACAACAATGCAAGACTTGTATTGACCTAATCAGACACTATGCTGTGTTTCAGTGGAACTACCCTACATCCTTGCAACATGTAAGATGTCAATGGGTAATAGTCAGGCAAGCTGTCAATGTTCAGACACTGAACCCTTTCGCTGGTGTTTCTTAGCGAGTACAAATGATACTCAGGAAGAAAATCTGCTGTAAACACCCTGGTCAGCAAATCAACACGCTCCTCTGTGATAAACATGAGCAAAAGTTCACCAAACTCCACTGTCTCTTCATTTCTAATGACAAACAGTTGGCCCTTTTTGAATACAGTTCCTTTATACTGTATTTCCACAGAAACCCTTGTTTCTGTTTCACTGAAGCTGAACTGACTGACTGCATCTTTGACAGTTTCACTGTATAGCTCAGAATAAAATGGAGAACTATATTTCAGTTGCAAGAATGGGGGACAAGACCCAGCTGTCAAATAGGCCTGAAACAACTGATGCCTTTCAGAAAGGGTGCGACACAAATTTTTAAAATTCTTCAAATGTCTGGTACATCTTTTGAAGTAACTATGCTTACTTTCGAATCTCATTGTCCATAATCTGATCAATGGACCAAATTTGAGTATCAGACCTGGATAGTGTCGCAGGTAGTGATGTTTTGGTTTTAGGTTTTCTTCCGTTTTCTAGACTCCAAGTATTCTTGGATAAGAACATCCAAATAAGCTACCTGTGACACTGAAATTTTCTGAGCGCAGATCAGTTCAACAATGTCCTTTAGCTGTAGAGTTAATTGCCAAACCTCATCTGCAGGATCCAACACTCTATCACCAAGTATAACAGGTAGAAGGTGTAAAAAATTCCAATTTTGAATGGCCTGACCTGCCAGCTTATGTCCATGAGAACTGACCTCACAAGGTTTTGTGAAAGCATCAGAGCCATTATATTTGAACTGCCTGATTCAACGGTTAAGAATTGGGTAAGTGAACTTCTTCTTAACAAAGTACTTGATGTAAAGAGCAACATCATAAGACAACACGCCTTCAAAAATGTCGTGACCAAGGCAAGGTGGCAAGCCAGGTTGGCACACTTTAAAGTTCTTCAAAGAGTTGAAAACGGAATCGAACTTTATGCCTTGAACTGTTTCATTTTCAGTCTATAATTGATTAACAACAGCACTGTAGCCCTCAACAGTGCGTAGTGGACCACATAAATTTGGGTCAACACTCTGGAATTCTTCTTTAGTAATTAGACAGTACCTGCAAAAATAGCTGGACTGACTAAAATTTTCGGTGAATCCACCAATACAGTGGGATCCTAAATTGTCTCCAGCAATGCAGTAAAGAGTGCCTTTTATAACAGATTGGTCTGGCAAAGTAATTCCATTCTCCTCAAGGTCTTTCAGGTCTGCTATTAGCTCTGAGAAAACACTTTCATGGCCGAAGTATTTAAAGTCTTTCTCTCTGCACAACATAACCAGCTGCATAAGTTCTGTGTTTGACCTGAGATGAGCTGGCAAATTAACAAGAGAGAGGTATACAGCCAAAATGTTGTGTTTTTTTTCGTGCAGACCCTAAAGGGTTAACCACCTCAAAAGCATCCTGATAAAGCAGTAGCTGGAGGCATGGGTTGTCTTGAGAGAAATCCCTGCACTTCAGTACTTGGCCATCTGTGCAATCACAAAGTACATCAGTAGAGTTTTTTTCAGGCAAGTGCATCGAAATGCAATTCCTCCCAGAATCTGAATTTAACAGACACTTCAGTGTCTCTTTCACAGGTACATAGTATGCAAATTGCTCTGTCCGATTCTCATCTCTACCTAAAAGTATTCTTTTTGGTTCAACATATTTGAATACTTTTTTAAAGGTCTGACTCCTTGAATACTCTGTTCGCATAGGTCCTTTATGACACACAGAAAACAAGTCTGATTCCTTCACAGTAGCAAAGATTTGAGAAATTGTGTCATTGGGTAACGACAAATTCTGCAAAAGTGAATGAAGCTTACTAAAAGTGTATATCTGTCCCAATTCATGAATATTTTGCATCTCATCTACAATATTTTGTATTGTAGAAGCTGGGAACAGAAACTGTCCTTGTAATTTCAGATAAAACAGACTAACATTCCTCAAATACAAATCGTCAAAATTTTGAAACGAGCCCATTTCACTTACATCTGACTCACCTGTATTTGGATCCAGGTCAGCAGGACATTGCTCAGTTGAAACAGACGGTATCTCTGATGCAGAAGGCCGATGTGAATCACTAATGCTGTTAACTGAACAGTTCCTGTGCTTCCTAGACATATGAGAGGTAAAAGAGGACTTGATTTGAAAAGCACTTTTGCACCCTGTCACTGGACAGTAAACTGCACGACCATCCTTTATATGGTTCTTTAAGTGAGCAACAAGACTGGGCACATCCTGGCACTGATGACTACAAGGTGAAATATTACATGTCAAGGCCGTATCAACCACTGCATGTGCAGTCACAGCAGTGGTAGACCTGTTATGGCGCCGATAAAAATGACTCTTAAACGCAACGTATTTGGAAAATGACTGTTTGCAATCAACTGCAAGACATTTGAAAATGGCGCGAGGTTCGTTGCGATGCAATCTGCAGTGCAGAACATATTCCCTCAGACTTTGCACTGTTAAACTACAAAAGCAGCAAGTGTACATTTTAATGCATATTCAAAACTTACTCATAGTGAACTTAACTAATAACCGATGCGAGATATCGTTTAAATATGAAGTTCGCCTCGCCATGGTTAGAACGACAGACTGCTAACGTTAAACTGCGTTATAAACGTTTCAAATCAAAGAAATCAGAGCGAATTTGTTAATTTTCAATATATGAGATTATATATTAAAAGAATAAAACGTTAAAATCTAGACAGCCGACAGGTCCACGTCATGTGTTACAATGACGTTAAAGATATGAACATAAAATAAACCCTTTATAACAAAAAATGTACTCAAACACAGTTATTGAACTTTAAGAATGAGCTAAATTGTGCTCACCAGACAGCCTTCGTGATGAGAAAAATTATAATTTCAGGAGCTCGCCGAGGTTGGTCCGTTGTTTTCTTATGTCTGTTCCGGAGAAAAACTGCCAATTGATAGTTTTCAGTCACGTGACCGGCTCAAAGACCTGGAGGGCAAAACATCCATAGAACTGCAGCACAAGCGTGTCAATTTTTCATGTTTCCCAGCCGCAAATATTTAGATCACCTCTCAAAAGAATAAAACAAAGGTATTTCTGAACAAAATGGAAGGTTTGTCCATTTGCAATCCATATTAAGCACCCGCGGCAATATTTCAATCATAAACAGTGCAACAAAATGTTGTAAAAAACACTTAAAGTGCCTTAATATATTTAAAACAGTAATATTAAAAGATCAAATTCAGTAATCACCACATTGATGATGCATAGTTTACACAGGCAAGCAGATGAGGGCGGAATATGAACGCGGTCCGCTTAACGGTTCAGTGTTTTCCTTCTAATGGTTTTCTATGGGAAGCCATTTAACGTGAAACTTTGCACATTGCGTTTATATTCTGGCTTCA
>JAFVLL020039441.1:0-20465 GCA_021397915.2 Tor tambroides | reverse complement strand
TTCTTCCAGAGTCTTCTAGATGAGGAGGAGCTGGATGACCTGATGGATGCTGAGGAGTACTTGGTTCCTCATTCCTTAAATGCTCCTCCCACTTCCCGTATGCCCCACCCACATGTAGATTCAAATCAAGTAAGCACCATGATATCACTTTTTATGTCACTTCACAGCAGGAATCAAAATACAAACAATAAAAAAAAAAAAAAATTTTATTGATTTAATTTTATTTCATTGTTTTATTTTGTTTTGCAAGTTTTCTGCCCTTAAGACATCATGTGTTTTTATTCCTATTACATTTATGGACATAATTACTTAAAAATTGTAATTCTTCTTTAACATATCCATTGTCTCCAGGTTCTACAGTAATCCTAGATTTTTTTTTTTTTTTTTTTTTTATCAGCATGGTTTCAAACCTTTTGATCTACTGTTTTTTTTTTGTTTTGTTTTGTTTTTTTGTTTATATATATATATATATATATATATATAATATGTATATAGTTTGTTTGTTCACCTATATGATGATGAATGCTTTACAGATTTTTGTTTTTAAATTTTTGGAAGAAGTCTATTTTAATATATTTTAAAATGTACATTGTCATATTATCATTCACAAAATCTTTTTTCTTTTTTTTTTAGGATTCTTTGATGGTTCAAACAAACAGCATTTATTTGAAATTGAAATATTTTGTAACAATATATTGTTTTTGTAACAATGTCTTTCACATTTTGCTTTTACTTTTGAGCAATGCATCCGTGCTGAATAAAAGTATTAATTTCTTTCCAAGAAAAAAAAAAAAAGTTCAATTGGAAACACTGAGGTCAAATTGGCACTGAACACTATATGGAGCAGTACCACTGCACTTTGCTTTTATTATTACTGTTTGAATAGACTCTCTCCATTGCCAAGTTGGTCACAGCCTTTCATAAGAACAGGGAAAATTACATTCACTTCCTGCCTCATACAATAACTTACCACTTTAAAATTGAGCTTTGATATAGCGTAGAAAGTGTAAAACGAGTGTGAAAAATCTCATATATACAGTATGATCAATACAATGGTGTCCAAAAGATCACATCCAGAATTATGAAAAGCAAAAAAAAATGTTAGGATGTTTTCATTAGTGGTCTCACACTTTTGGACCCCACTGTATATGTATATATATTGTGTTTGTTCTGAATGTTTTTCCTGTGGACATCTCTAAAGCATATTTTAACTTATTTTATCTTAACTTAATTTTTTTATTGCTTCTGTGATCAGAACCAGTTTGCATATCATGATGGAAGTTTGTGCCCTGAAGAAGTGACAGGATCCCGACTTCATGAGGCAGTTGCTACAGGAAGTGGTCCCTCTGTCCCGCCAGGTATACAAAGATCAGGTCTGGACCCAGTAGATGATCAACACTGTAATGGAAGCTTAAAGAAACAGTCCACGGCTCACACAGTAGAGGACAGCAGCGGACAGCGTTACAGCGCAGATCCAACTGTCCTACTGGGAGAGAAAGGACAGAGGGAAGATACAGATGAGGATGGTTATATGTCCCCTATGAAGGACAAGGTTTCCACAAGTATGTTCTCAAATCATGTATTATAGAATTTGTGAATAGGACCGTTATTATAAGATTGTTTACTCACCCTTGTGTCGTTCCAAACCGGTATGACTTTCTTTTATCTGTGAAACTTAGAACGAGACATTCTGAAGAATATACTGGTAATTTTTTATGCATATATGATGAATGGTGAATGGGGAAGTTTTTAGTATTAATTTGATTGTCTGTTAATATTTAATTACTTTTTGAAAACATGCTGTAAATTGTGTGTGTGTGTACATATATATATATATATATATATATATATGTATATGTATATATATATACATACATACATATACATATACATATAATGCTTTATGCTTTATATTTTTTTGTTTGCTGGGTGTTTTGTTACTGTCTAGGCCTTACTACAAAGTTCCTTCCTACTAATTTAATTGTATCAAAGAACAAATCCATTCAGAAATTGTGGAATACAGTGCTTAAGTTGTATGAACCACATTTATTATTCCTAATTATTTTTAAGATTTTCATGGGTTTCAGAGAGCTTTTTTGCTTTTTTGAGCTGGATAGCCCAGGTCCTCAATCACTTTCATTATATTTAAGAAAAGTAGCCAAGACATCATTTCACATTTGCTGCCTTATGTTTCACAGAAGAAAGAAACTCCAATGAAAAGTCATAATATGACATGAGGATGAGTAAAGTATAATGTCTACAATGTTTTATCCATGTCATTGTCTATCATCTTTGCAGATCATCTGAACCCCGTTGAGGAGAATCCTTTTGTAACAAGGCGTAAAAATAAAGACGTTCACGCGCTAGACAACCTGGGTTACCACAGCACCCCTGATGGGAAGCCCAAGTGTGAAGACGAGTATATCAACGAGCCTCTTTACCTCAACACATTCAACAACACCAGCGGCATGAATCAGGAGATGTTAAGGAAAAATGGAGTCTCCATCCCGTTGCAGGTGACCACAGCAGCCCACACTCAAGGCACCCATGGTCCCCACATCACACAAATGGGAAAACCCCATCATCCCAGCCACGGACCGCACGTTCATTTTGCCATACCTCCAGTTCAGCCGATACACCCTGGACCCATGAGCCAAAATGATCAACATACCCTTTCAGTTCAGTCAGTTCATGATCACGGCAGCAAATCTGGGCCGCCAGCACCAGTAGGCCAGATCTGTCTAGTGAGCCATCAAGTCCAACCAGGGCACCCAAGCAAATCTAATCGTTCGCCCCAACAGTTTCACTTGGCAAAATCCGGTAAAGGTGGTACAATGGGCCTACCGGGTCATCCGGTGCAACCGGTGCAACTGGTGCAACCGGGCACCCAGATTGGGACCGCATTAGTGGACAAGATGTACAAGAATAGCTTTGACAATCCTGAGTATTGGCAGCAAAGCCTTCCACCCAAGGTTACCCCTCAAAACTCCCAAGACTCTTCGGTGATCTGCAATAACAAGTTCCTTTACAAGCAGAATGGCCGCATACAGCCTGCTGTTGCTGAAAACCCTGAATATCTGTCTGGTATGAAACCAGGAACAGTCCTGCCTCCTCCTCCGTACCGGCAGAGAAACACTGTGGTCTAACGTCCAGGTCTCCATGCTCCGTAGAGCCTGGTTCTTCTACCAGCACCTTAAATGTCTTTCCTTGATCCTCTGGTGGTCAAAAATGGGACGAGAAACAATGTAAGCCACTAAACTGACATTATGTCACATAAAATATGACATGAAAACCATTTGGGAAAGGTCAACGCAACCCATCCACCCACAAAGACCTCGCCAATTGTCCAGGAACTTTTTTTTTCTCCTCTACAGGTATTTTAAAGGCTCTCATATGGGATGGCACATAATCAGATGTACTAACATCATTAATTTAGTGAAATTAGATATTAAGTACACTCTTAAAAATAAAAAATGTTATTGTTTATTTTTAAGAGTGTACAGTATTTGGTTCCAGCTGGGTGGTTCCACTTAAGTTTGAAACAGAACATGGATGTTTCAAATTAAAAATTTGATTCCGAATGGACAGAGAAGTGTATTTAAAAGATTCTAGGTGTGAATATGCACTTGAATTTTATATTTTCCTGACTGGAACACTTGCACTTTTTCAGCACATCCTTCAAACCGCTAAAACTGCTGCCCTACTGGGACGACTACTGTTAGACCTGAGAGGATTGTGAAATTATGGACAGTCGAGTTCCTCAGCACAATGAGTTGAATAGGAGGCTGATAAAGGCACTGAGAGGCATTTGTTCGTATTGGGAATACAATACAATAATCGTCAAAGGGGTTATTACCATTTGGTGAGCGGTGAACTCACCTGTTGAGAGATATGAAGAATTAATTATCAGCAAGAATGGCACTGAATGATTTACAGGGTGTTTACATTAATTTACTTTATCAGTACCTGAATTGAGTAAGGGCTGACAAAAGGTGTCTGGGAACTTTAAGTCTCCTTTGTCAGAATTTAAAACTGTTACTTTTCAGTTCTTGGTTAAAAGACCTAATCTGAGTTAGTCAATATGATATCAAAAGTTGAAGTTAGTCAACCTGAAATCAACCATTTTTTTACTTTCTTAATGTTCCTGGTATTCCACTTTTTTTAACACCCATGTTTTATAATCGTACATCATAATGTGTAACTCGTTCCATTGAAATGGCTTTCCTTTTTGGCTGACATCAAAATTATTTAACCAGTAGACAACTAGCTACTGCAGCATTGTTGAAGCTACTGTTGCAGATATTACAGCTTTTCTAAATTCGTGTCATTGTTAATTGTTAATGCAATAATTTAGCTAATGGTAACGTAATAGCGTTATGGCAATAAAAGCAAATAATGATCGATTTGAACAAGTACGTATTTCCCAACTGAACTTGACCATCAGTCTCCACGTCCCAGTCAAAATCCTTGTCAGAAGTAGGTTTAAGTGGAATTGTATAAGTTTCACGGTTGACAAACTTGCATTCAGGGCATGTTATGCCAATTTTCACAATCTAGTAATTTCCTGGTTGATAATATAAATTCTGAATATTCTGCTTAGTATCACAGTTAAAAGTAAATTGGGTTCTGAAAGCTGTTTTATGTTGATTTTCAATCATAAGTTTTCAGTGTTTTGTAGATGATATTTTGCTTCAGTATTCATTTTTGCGTCTAGACTGCGTTCTGATTCCAGCTGAAGTTAGCAAATCAAATAAATGCATTTAGTTTTAATCTGCTGGTTAACATAATCACTAGTAATTTTGAGTGCAATTCAGAGTGTCAGTACTGAGCCTTTGTCAGATCTGTAATTGGAAAACTGAATTTGGGCACAACATTTATTTTGTTATCATTACTATTTATTCACAATGGCTGCTATACATTTTTATTTGGGGCATTTCACTGTATTTCATAACAAATTTTCTAGTTAAATCAGCAGGTTTACTTGAATTAAGGAGGTCAAGTATCACAATTTCACATGACTGAGCTGTATTTTGTAAAAGTGCAAACACAAAAAGACTTTAATGTGCCACTCTTCAGCGCTAACATAATTCACTGTCAGTGGTCTAAAATCATTTTTGTTGTTGTCTGTCTGTTGTCACATCTAATAGAAAGTGTAGCACACACACAGTAAGTGTTGCCCTGTAGTTTCCAAACTACCGTCACTTGTAGTTTCATGTTTCTGTGTAGCTTTTACTGATGTATTGTCAGAAGACTAGTTTGTAGGTCAAAATAATCTCATTTTGGTGACGATTTGTCCAATTTGTGGCATATAAACACAAATACATTACTGTTACGATTAATTAAATAAGTGATATTGTGTTGAAACAAGATGCGTGAACATTTAAACAGTCTTTAACTGCCAAATATCACAAAGCCTAATGTTGAGGCATCATTATGAACTTTTGAATTACAAATGGCATTTTTGGTAAGAATTAAGTTGTTTTAGTACTGCATTGTTGGCCAGTGTGATCTGATCTCAGTGTTAGATGGAGGTATTTGTACATGTTTGCATGTGTACATATTTGTACATTTAGATTCAAGTTAAGAGCATTATAAAGTGTAAACCCTTTTACATGTGTAACTTTAGAGATGAATCCCATAATCTGGTCAGAATCAGTGAAAACTTTCTGTGAGAAAGATCTTTTTAACCCAGACCCTACTAGTTATCACAGCTAAATGTGAAATATAAGTGATTTTTTTTTTTTTTTTTTTAATGGTATGGTGTAAAAATAATTTTTCCCTCATGAATGAATGAATTTAAATATTTTTGTCATTAATACAATAAAATCTGATATTTTATGAATTTTTAAATTCTCTAAAATGTATAAGTTCACTACCATTTAAAAGTTTGGGGTATTTTTTTTTATGATTTATGCTCACCATGACTGCATTTATTTGATCAAAAATACTGTAAAAATATTTTTTAATAATAATAAATACTGTGAAATAATATTACCATTTAAAATAACTGTTTTCTATTTAACTATGTTTTAAAATGTAATTTATTCCTGTGATGGAAAAGCTGAATTTTATGCATCATTACTCCAGTCTTCAGTGTCACATGATCCTTCAGAAATTATTCTGATATGCTGAATTTCTGCTCAAGAAACATGTTTTCTTATCAGTGTTGAAAACAATTGTGCTGCTTAATATTTTGTGGAAACCGCATGGATTTTTGATGAATATTAAGTTCAAAAGAATAACAATTATTTAAAATAGAAATCTTCTGTAACTATTCAGATGTCTTTACTATCACTTTTGATCAATATAATGTGTCTTTGCTGAATAAAAGTAAAAAAAAATTAAAAAAAACTGGAAAATTGGGAAAGAAAGAAAGAAAGAAAGACATTGACCCCAAACTTTTGAACGGTAGTGTAAAAGGGTTTGCGGTTTATATTCTCTCAGTACATTGATAAGTGAACCACACTTTACATGCTAAACAATGCATATATGAATACTAATGAGATCATGTTAAACTGGCTGAAATTCTTTAAATGAACCATATTTAAAATAATTGAATCATATTTCATAATTTTACTTGAATCATTAACTTGACATGTAAACTGATGCATGTGGAACCACTGCAGGGAAGCATCTTTTTACACAAATTTAGCATTTTTATGGACTGCCGAGAATCAGAGTATAAGATTCACACAATTTACAGTAACTCAGTATTCACTATCTACCAAACTGTATATGTACATATATGGCATGCCATGTAGTGAGAAGTACAGAATTTTGTACACACTTACAAACATACAACATTTTGTGTGCAGTAAAATGTACTGTATTTCTGAGCCATGAAAGTACAGGCATTTGGAGTGACTGCTCTGTAACAAGTGTGTCCTATGAAGAAAAGTGAAAAGTATTTTTGTAGAGTGTTGAAAGATTTATGGGGAGTGTAAATATATAGAGACTGTTGCATCAAAACTTTTTTTAGTCATTTCTTTGCCATGAAACGTTCACTTCTGTTTAATATGCGCCATCTGTAGTAATGGTCTGACATTGTGTCAGTAACTTTGTATTTGTGACGTTTGATTTGATCTCAAGTGATGTTCTGTTATCCTCTGGCTTCTTTCTTTGTGTGTCATGCTCTGTTCTGTGGATTTCTTCTCTTGCTGCTTTTATGGTTAGCTGTGGCCCTTTCCTTCTCTCCATAAGTGCCCATTTTCTCTATTTCTTTATCTTTGTTAGATGTAAATATGACTGTTTAAGACACAACATTAATTATCTACTCCCGTCGACCTAATTTTAACAAACAACAAAATACCGAGTGAATCTAGAGTGAACTATCTTTATTTATTATATATTTGTTTTGTATGTCTGCATTTGGTTTGATTGCTTTTTATTAGATATGTTCATATGTACATGGTGAGTTATGAGAGAACTGCTCCACTGAAGCACTTGTGGTCAAATTAGTTTAAAATCACTGGGTGGCCAGTGCATTATTACTGATGGTGGTATGTGCAAAGCTAACTAGAAATTTGTAAAATAATTTACAGTAGCCTAAAAAAGTATTCGGACACTTAAAGGGATAGTTCACCCAAAAATGGAAATTCTGTCATTAATTACTCACCCTCATGTCGTTCCAAACCCAGAAGACCTTCGTTCAACAACATGAGGGTGAATAATTAATGACAGACTTTTCATTTTTGGATGAACTTTCCCTTTAAGTCACACTTATTTTCGGTGCATTTTATAACAAAATATTAAACCAAGTGGCTTTTGCAATCATACTAGAACTTTCCCAGAATCCAGACTTTATCCAGCTGGTGTTTTTTTTTTTTTTTTTTTTTTTTTTTGGTAAATGTATGAAGTCAGTTCCCAACTGGAACGTGTCAAAATGCTTTTTAATATTTTGAGCAGTGTATTGCTTCATAATTTAAAACCTAACAGACTTATTTTTGTGAAATATTTTGTTTGAATGCCATTTGGTTTGATATTTTGTTATTTAACGCAGTGATATTCAGACGTAAGTGTGGCCAAATTATCTTTGGGCCACTGTGTTTTAGAGCTTTGTCAGTTGAGTAGATTATTTTATTTTCTATTATAACATGAAAACACCCGAGACAAAACTCATTATGGTCAGTGGTTCAAATCATTCCCCTTTCTGTTTCTATTTTAATTGGTAGTGACCACCCTCCACTAAACTGAATGCCAACTGAACACAAATACTTCATATTTGTTACATGATCCTGTTACAAAGTATATTTTCAATTTAATATGAATAAAGATCAAATGAATTTGAAGAAGAAAGTGTGTGGTTTATTACCGTAATAATGCATGCAGCATGTTTGTTAAATGCTAATGAAGTCCTAAAAAATCAGCTGTAAATATATCTTTTATATACTATAAATAAATCTTATTTGTTTTATCAAAAGGGCAAAAACTGATGCACATCAAACAGCATCAAAATTTATATCTGACAGTGCATTATTCCGTTTTGCAGCATTGAAAGTGGGTTGTTGCTGATGCTTTTAATCAATGTTTTTGATCGTACACATCACGGACTCCACCACAACAAAGTTTTAAAGAATTCCCTAGTTATGTGTACGAGTATCCACAAAGTTATCTTCTATTCAACAGAAATCTTTTGCTGAACTCAGAGACTTTCACTCGAGTCATAAATAAAACACAACTGTCCAATGCTGGGATGTTTCTCTGAAGTTTCTGATATTAATACTAATCAGCTAACTGCATGCTGGGTGTTCAGCGTGTTTATGCAGTAAAACCCAGCTTGTTTTATGGGGGGAAAAAGTGCCAAAAATGCCAAGAATGCCAAAAAGTTGTGTTAGTCTGCAGTCAGGGTTCTCATATGGTTGTTAGGGTGTTGCTATACGGTTGCTAAGATGTTCTGCATAGTTTTTAACATGCTAAGGCATTAATCTGATCACTTAGAAAAATAAGTGACCGTTTCACATTCAAAATAGTTAACCCTGGGTAAACCAAATCCTTGGATATCTTGTTTAACATTTCAAACTGTACATAGTTTACCCATAGTTAACAATTAATCCTGGATATTCATAAAACACCATTTCAAACCACACATTTGAGCACACATAGTGAGCTTTGCTCGCTAAATACCTAATTGGTGGAATTTTCTGTTCAGCATCATGGGTAATGTAGTTTTTCACAATAATTTTAAAAATAAGGTAAAATAATGCATACAAATAGGTTCAACAAATTCATATACAATCGATCAACAACCTCGGAGCTCACAACAGGTCTGTCTTTAAAGGGTTAGTTCACCCAAAAATGAAGATTCTGTCATTAATTACTCACCCTCATGTCGTTCCAAACCCGTAAGTCTTTCATTCATCTTCGGAACACAAGATATTTTTGATGAAATCCGAGAGCTCTCTGACCCTCCATAGACAGCAAGGATATTACCATAATCAAGGCACAGAAACGTAGCAAGGACATCGGTAAAATAGTCCATGTGACATCAGGGCTTCAACCGTAATTTTACGAAGCTGCGAGAATACTTTTTGTGCGCAAAGAAAACATTCAGCATTTCTTCTCCCTGAGTTACCATCTTCCACCATTTTGGAGAGTACCCCAGAACGTAATCAACGTAATCAGCATCTCAACTCTCCAAAATGGCAGAAGACGGTAACTCGGGGAGAAGAATTGTTGAATAAATTATTGTTAAGTTATTGTAAATTATTGTTTTCTTTGCACACAAAAAGTATTCTCGTAGCTTCGTAAATTATGGTTGAAATGGAACAGTGAGTGCATAGAAAATAGGGAAGAAAAAATAGTTTATTTATTTTACGTGCAAAACAACGTCTTGTAGAAAGAAGTGTCAGCTCACTGAGAGGCCCACGTTAGATCTACTGGGCATGCAATTATACAAAATCAGTCTGTATCTACTGCTCTGATGACAGCATTGTTGGACAACAATTGCTATTTAATTGGGGTTGCCACACTGACAGGCATGTTACTTCTTTAACTGTCAGGTAACTGTGTCATTAAAGCTGTATAAGACGTGCTTGTCAAATCTTAATTATCCCTTGACATCTTTGCATACCAGCCTGTCCCCTTTTTCCACTCTTGTATTTGTGTTTCTCATGCATTCTTTTTGCAGTGTTACTTTTTTGCAAGAATAAAAGCCTTAAGTAACACAATATATTGCTCTAATCAGTTCATCCCACCTAGTCTCATTTGTTACAGACAAGCTTTCAGTCTGAGCTGTATCTGTAGGCTAATAATGTCTCATGTGAAGCGTTCGCAACAATTCCCAAAAGACATTTCAAGTAAATTTATTCTCAAAACTAAGAAAACTCACTTTAAAGTTGTACTCACCTTATTCTCCCTAAAAGCTCCCATATTTTTTGCAAGTCTGTCGATTACATTAAAATGCCCTCAAAAGAATATATCTGCATTTTTAATACTTCCGGTGTGCATTTTGACTCACATTCTGCCATGTCTGGTTCCTTTTAAAATAGCAAGGAAAGTTTGCTTGATTTTTTTTTTTTTTTTTTTTTCTGCTTTTTAAAAGAGTCCAAGAGTACTTTAAAAAATCAACAGCTTCAAGGATTAATGGAATCTATTTTCCTTTTCTCAACCCTTTCAAATGACACACATTTCTCTCTTTTTTTTTTTTGTCATCAGAAGGTGTGGATATCAAAGAGTTGCTTTGTACTGTTGGCTCATATGAAGTACAAGTATACTGCACAAAATAGTCTTGGTTTGCTCTCGTATTACTGTCATAGTCCGTGACACAGAAATTAGAGTTTGAATGCATGCTATCTGTCAAAAACGAAATTTTCTGACTGGATTGCCAGTACCCAATCAGTATGTAGAATACCTGCTCTCAAGCTTCATGGCTATTCTCAAGTATTTTCCCCTGGTTGCATGTTTGGGCTTTTTTGGGCTTGTCAGTTTTTCTCTCAGACGTCACACTAGATAAGAGACAGAGATGGAGAGTTGTAATTTCCACAACAGTCCCACCAAGTTATGACACAGTGTTCTCCATTTCCTGTGTTGTAAAGCTGTTCCCATATAGATGCACACCAAACATATTTCTTTTCACTGAGCAGAAAGCACTTTACTGCAAAACAATACATATGTGTGCGTGCGTGCGTGCGTGCTTGCATGCGTAAGTATATATATATATATAAATTATATAATACATATGTTCAAAATATGATCAAAAATATGATCAAAAGGTAAAAAAAGTTAAATGCAATGCACATGATAAACTATAAATGCAAAAAAATGATAAATTATAAAATTGCATATAATTAAACAAAAATGCTTCAATATTTGGCTGCAGACTACATGAAACCATCTGAATTTTTTAAAGATTTTTAGAAACTAACATTTGATTAATTTGTGTTTGATCGTAAGGTTTTGGTTACTAGTACAAGGAACAGTGTCCAATGTAAAATCTGGGTCCTGTAACAAAACCACTTCTGTACATATTATATACATTTTAGAGGTATGTATGAGTTAAAATCTGCTCAAGATATTCGTCTATATGAACCTATGAACTCATTTGCATAATTTTTCCTGTATAAAGTCTACCAGTGCTACAGAAGGGGTGATAAGCAAAATGTGATGTGATCTCTTTAATACTTTTATGCATTAATTAATTAATTAGCTCATTAATTAAACATTAAATGTAGTCCCTCATCCTGCAGGGCATAATGTTTCCACAGTGTAGTGATTATAGTTTGAGATTGGATGACCATTAAAGGAGGTAAATGTGTGTGTGTTCGCACAGTTTCACTTGCAGGGAATAGCAGTTAATAAGTCCCCTGGTAACTGCGGTTCACCCCATGTCTCTGATTCCTCAGTATCTCAGTGTGAGATCCCATTAATACCATCACAGTCCAGACCATGCTGGCATTATCCACATGGGGGACACCACATTCCCATTCACCCATGCACCATCCGAACCCTTGGATCCCAAAAAAGTCACTATAATGTCTTTTTCATGAACCTACTTTTTCTGCTTTGCATTCATTTGACACCCACAGCGAGCCTCACCTCACATAGGTTACTGATGGAGCTGTCCGTGGTGCTACCACCTTTGTTTTTTGCCATAGTGCTGTCCATGGTTCTGATAACACACTATATATGTATGCCATGCAGGCATCCCCGACCATTTAAAATTTAAAGGGCTATAAATTAATGAATACTTATCTGTGCACCCCTGGCCCTGGTTTCCAGCTCTAGGCCCCGTTATGTCTAATAATGGTGGAATGAGCAGGGGTTGCACGGGGGGTGAGCGCGAGACTCTTTGTGGCTGTCACCATGGGTCCTCGGCTCTATCTCTCAGCTGCAGACAGACAGATAGGAAGCATCACTATGCAGCGTGGCAGAGCTGTTTGTCTAGGGTGGTTGTGACACCCTCCGCTTGGGGGGATTTTAATGAGCTCCCCTGGGACGAGCAATAGTCATTTAACATCCTGAGGAGAGCAGGGGCATCCAAACACACACATACCTGTACTGTTCAAAACTTTGAGTGGACACACATTATACACAAACCAAAGCAAGCATATGAACTCCGGAAAGTGTGCAACAGGTTCCAAAAGTACTACTAAGTACCGTGCGATCTGCTTTGACTGTGGAGTTATAAATTTAAATGGAGATAAAGTTTGCATGGTGGGAATTGTATCAAATGCTGGTGTATATTAACAAAAATGGCCTTGTCAGATAAAATAAACATGGCTCTGTAGAATCAATTTAAACTGTAGAATTAATTCACTCTAAAATAATATACACATATATATCCACACATTTCTAAACCCCAGGGGGCATATTACAGAAAGTTTCTTATCTTAGGTCTTAACTTAAAATATGATATGTTAAATTAGGATTTTTCGCAAATTCGTATTACAGAAGCAAATCTTAACTTGATTTGGGATTCTTATCCTATCTTACAATATCGTATCTTATCTCTACTTAGGAAATCTTAAATGGCATAATCAAGTTCGACAATCCACTCTCAGGTCTGTTACCAAGCAACCAACACTGCTGATGAGGTAAACAAAATAATAGAAGCTACTAAACGTAAGGCATTAGTTACTTGCACTACAACCAGTAATGCTCCGTGACACTTTTGTTGGTCTCTATAATGCTGGTTGCAGTTCCTGTGCTAACTGTAATATGTTGTGCGGCAGTCTGTAATTACATATAAATGTTTTGTCATCAAAATATAACACATCTTCAGGGTCCTCCAAGAGTCTTTCTACCATTAAACATCTTCGTTCTTCATTTTCAGTTATTAATAAATGTAATACCATTGTCGGACAGCACAGTTGTAAGTGGTTTTTCCGTTAGCTTTCAAATAATTTTGAAGTTAGGACAGCTGTGGGGTTGTCCCAACGTTAAGACAGTTTTTAGGGTTTTTTGTCAGGTTAGGAGGTTTCTGTAATACCCCTTTCCGATCTGTAGTTAAGATGAGAAAACACACTTAGGAAATGCTGTTCTGTAATAGCTTTTGTCCTAAATGTAGTCCTAACCTAAATTACTATGGTTACCAAACAGATAAGATAAGATTTTAAAGTTAGGATCTTTCTGTAATACGCCCCCAGGTTTATATATATATATATATATATATATATATATATATCTTAGGCCACTAGTATTTTCACCAACAAAAAATGGTTTTAAGTCAGTTATTTCTATCTTTTGCT
The DNA here is from genome assembly GCA_021397915.2 of Tor tambroides. Lineage (NCBI taxonomy): Eukaryota > Metazoa > Chordata > Actinopteri > Cypriniformes > Cyprinidae > Tor > Tor tambroides. Next base: position 6,780 of record JAFVLL020039441.1, on the reverse strand, counting down.
GTAGTGTGTCAGTAGGAAATAACAGTTTACATTTACAAACATTATTTTTGCTATTAATTGTAATAATCCAGTAAGATTTTTGTTTGCACAAGGAGTCTGACAACAGCCAGTGCTCCACACAGAGATCTGATCTCACCATCATCCAGTCTGTCCAGCAAAACTGCCACACAGAAAAACCCATCATCTTTAGAAATTTTTTATAGGGCAAAAAGCTGTTTTAAATGCATGGTGTGCTCACACCAAATGTTGATTTAATTTAGCTAATAAAAGTTAATTGATAAATAAAATCTATTTGTAACATTATTTCTGAAAGCATCCTCACTTTACTGCATTTTTACCCAAGTGCCTAAAACCTTTCACAGTACTGTAGCTTTGCAGATAGGTTTCTTGAAGCGTCTTGGAGACGTTGCTACAGTTCTTCTGGATTTAGTCTGTCTCAGTTTGTTCTGTTTCTTCATGTCATTCCAAACGATGATGGTGAGATCAGATCTCTGTGTGAAGCACTGGCTGTAGTCAGACTCCTTGTGCAAACAAAAATCTCACTGGATTATTACAGTTACTGGCAAAAATAATGTTTGGAAATGTAAACTGATATTTCCTGCTGACACACTCGAAACACATAGAGAAATAACTGATTTTAGCTATTTTTGTTGAGTAATACGTGGCCTAAGACTTTTTGCATGATACTGTATATATACTGTATGTATGTATGTATGTATGTGTATATATATATATATATATATATATATATATATATATATATATATATAAACAAAATATGTTGCATGAGGAAATTTTATATATATAATTATAAATAAATAAATTTACATTATATTGTACTATATTATATTATACTACAACCCGAATTCTGGAAATGTTAGGATGTATTTTTTTTTTTATTTGAATAAAGTGAAAACTAAAAGACTTTCAAATCACATGAGACAATATTTTATTCACAATAGAACATAGAGAACATAAATGTTTAAACAGAGAAATTTTACACTTTTACCCACTAAATGAGCTCATTTCAAATTTGATACCTGCTACAGGTCTCAAAAAAGTTGGCAAGGGGGCAACAAATGGCTGAAAAAGCAAGAAATTTTGAAAACATTCAGCTGGGAGAACATTAGCACACTGTCAGTTTTTGGAATTGACAACCACATTTACTTACAGGTGTGAGTCTCGAAATGTCCCGTTCACACAGCAGCTTACAGTTGCATTTGGAATACTGTCTGTATGAACGTGCAATGGGAGTCAAGCCCGTATTCCTTACCAGTAACCATAGCGACAGTGACCAAAGTAAAATCAAAGATGGCGACGTCCATAATACTGAAAGTTTTATCACTACTTGCATGACAGCTCCGGCTCCGGTGGAAAACTAAAAAAAGATCTAAAAGTTTCAGATGACACACAGCTCATTTCTCTGTCACTGTAAGTTAACAAAAACACACATGAAAACATGTAATACACGGTAGATGCGCGTTTGTGCGGCAGAGCAGCTCTCTCTCGCACTGTATGACGTGACAGACAACTAGTTGTCCAGTTCTGTTCCATTCACACAGCGTGTGTTTTCCAAGAATGTGGTTGTGAGTCCTGAAAATTTACAGGTGTGAGTTCGGTTACAGAATGCAGTTGTCACGCCTGTAAATAACCGTACTGTGTGTGAACGTAACCATATTAAGGACTCGAATACGAGACTGACAACCGTATTCTGCTACTGTGTGAATGTGGCCTAAGTTAACTGACATCAGGTCTGTAACATGATTAGCTATAAAAGGGATGTCTTAGAGAGGCAGAGTCTCTCAGAAATAAAGATAAGCAGAGGCTCTCCAATCTGTGAAAGAGTGTGTAAAAAGATTATGGAATACTTTAAAAACAACGTTCCTCAATGTCAAATTGCAAAGGCTTTGCAAATCTCATCATCTACAGTGCATTACATCATCAAAAGATTCAGAGAAACTGGAGAAATCTCTGTGCGTAAGGGACAAGGCTGAAGACATTTGTTGGATGCCCGTGGTCTTCGGGCCCTCAGACGACACTGCATCACTCATAGGCATGATTCTGTCACTGACATTACTAAATGGGCCCAGGAACACTTCCAGAAACCACTGTCAGTAAACACAATCTGCCGTGCCATCTGCAGATGCCAACTAAAGCTCTATCATGCAAAAAAGAGGTCATATGTGAACATGGTCCAGAAGCACCGTCGTGTCCTGTGGGCCAAGGCTCATTTAAAATGGACTGTTTCAAAGTGGAAAAGTGTTCTATGGTCAGACGAGTCCAAATTTGACATTCTTGTTGCTGGAAATCGGACATGCATCACCTCTGGGCTAAAGAGGAGGGAGACCTTCCAGTCTGTTATCAGCGTTCAGTTCGAAAGCCAGCATCTCTGATGGTATGGGGTGCATAAGTGTATACGGTATGGGCAGCATGCATGTTTTGGGAGGCACTATGAATGCTGAAAGGTATATAAAGGTTTTAGAGCAACATATACTCCCCTCCAGAAGATGTCTATTACAGGGAAGGTCTTGTGTATTTCAGCAGGACCATGCAAAACCACATACTGCAGCTATTACAACAGCATGGCTTTGTAGTAGAAGAGCCCGGGTGCTGAATTGGCCTGTCTGCAGTCCAGATCTTTCACCTAGAGAACATTTGGCACATCATTAAACAAAAAATACATCAAAGAAGACCATGAACTCTTCAGCAGCTGGAAACCTATATCAGGCAGGAATGGGACTGAATTCCAACACCCAAATGCCAGAAACCCATAACCTCGTATTCAAACTAATTCAAATTCAATGTATTCAAACTGTTTTGAAAAGAAGAGGAGATGCTACACCATAGTAAACATGCCCCCGTCCCAACTATTTTGAGACCTGTAGCAGGCATCAAATTTGAAATGAGCTCATTTTGTGTATAAAATTGTAAAATTTCTCAGTTTAAACATTTGTTATGTTCTATTGTGAATAAAATATTGTCTCATGTGATTTGAAATTCTTTTAGTTTTCATTTTATTCAAATTTAAAAAAATGTCGCAACATTTCCGGAATTCTGGTTGTATATTATATTATGCATGAAGAAAAAAAAAAACATTTATATAGGTTATTGATTATTTCATTATTTTCATAATTATACGATGATGTTGTAACGAGGAAAACGAGACGTGAGGATCCATGTGCAAAGCTTTCATTTAACAGACGTGGTCAAAAACACAGACAGGGTCCAAACATCAGCAAACAGGTATAACACAGGTGAGACAACGAGTAATCCTAGGGCAAGCGTGGGTTGTAGATCAGCAAACAATATCCAGAGGGCTTGAGAAGAGGGGTAGTCCAATAACAAGAGCAATAATCCAAACGAGGTGTAAACAGAGTTCGAATGGCAAGGCAAAGGGTTAATCCAGGAAACACAGGCTAGAAAACAACAAACAGGTTCCGTATCGCAGCTATCACTTGGAGAAATGATAAATGCAGAACAACACTGGAATTAAACAAAAACACAGAATGGCTAAAAAAAAAAAAAAAGGTCTAGGTAAGGTGGCTAACACAAGGAGTGTGTTATACGCAGAACAATACTCAGCAAACTGTGAAAGGAAGTCCAGTGTTTATGTAGGGTGTGTGATTGTGTGATAATTCTCAGGTGTGAGCGTGATTAGGACAGCTGTGTGTACTTAGTGCAATGAATGATGGGAAATGCAGTCCATGGGTGATATGTAACTGTCTGTGTGGTGTGAGAGTCAATATGATGGAATAGCGACCTCTGATGGTGAGTGGGCGGAAGATCACGAACCGGATTCGTGACAGATGTAGATTTGTAGATTAATGTGTTTCTAAAATAGAAATAATTTTTGATTTTAGGGTGAAATATGACATTGACAGATTCATCCATGTATCCATCCATGCATTCTTGTCTATGTCAGAATGAACCATCAGTATTACAAATGATATGCTGACGGTCAATTCTGATATGACCAGTAACGCGCTACAAGTATCAGTCATGCAATATACTATTCACCACATAAACAGACAATAGATCACACCAGGCTGCTAGATTCTGCATGGATGATTCTGTCTACAAAATGTCTTGTTTCCAATCACAAATGTACAATTAAATATGCATTTCTCGAGCCGCCTGCACCCAGCTCATGATAGGTTAAATGGCTAGTGAGGAGAACAACAAGGCCGATCTGATTTTGTTTATCTTGGACAAGCTAATTAAAGTGTCACAATTCATTATACAGGCCATGCCCCACCTTGTCAGAAGGAAAATAGGAATATCAATCATTTTGCGCCCCGGCTCAACCTTTTCCCTTAGCGGATCTCATTGGTTGCTGCCGTGTTGGCCCTGTTCGAGACATCAATGAGGAATGGGTTTCCCCCAAACACGTCAATTTTCTTTCTCTTCTTCGCATTTGTCAGAGCGCTGTCATGTAAGCATGACCTCCCATATACCTCGGAGAGCACACTGTGTGTGTGCCATTGAAGAGCCCTTTACCCTTGTTTTGACATCATGACATCGTGCACAGTGAATGGAATATGATGTCGTCTGTTATCCAGAGTGAACTGTCACTCATTTGACAGTTGATCTTCCTGTCTTTATTTTCCATTTCGAGTGCTGCATTCTTTAATAAAAGACATTTTATATATCCTACAAACAAACAGTTTCACTTATATTTTCTAGGCTAGATTCTGTCCAGAGCAGGTGAGTAATTTTCTTTTACATGTAAAAACTTGTTTGGTGTCAAGAATGCACAGAGAAAAGTCAAGCTGACAGCTCTGATAAACTATTGCTGTCCACACTACAGCTTATGGAGATGTGTTTTGCTATATAATATTCTGGGATGCAGAGACAGCATTGTTTGGAAAATGATTGTATATATGTATGTGACCCTGAAGCACAAAACCAGTCTTTAGTAGCACGAGTATATTTGTAGCAATAGCCAACAATATATTATATGGGTCAAAATTATCGATTTTTCCATGAAGATATTTTGTAAATTCCTACCGTAAATATATCAAAACTTCATTTTTGATTAGCAATGTGCATTGCTAAGGACTTAATTTGGACAACTTTAAAGGCTTTACATTTTTTTGCACCCTTAGATTCCAGATCCTCCCAGCCAACGTTATACTGTAAACCACTCGAAATTCTGCAGCACAAGCATTAACACAGCGCATCCTTGTTTCATTATCCTTCTGTTTTGGCATGTTTTTCATGCTTTGCATTATGCAGGAGTAAAATAAATCTTCAGGTGCAGTGAAGTGGAGTGATAGGTGAAAGTCAAATAATTCTCAGTAATCATTTTCAATCATTTTTCACAGACTGTTTATTTATGTACTATTTACTGAATCAGTTTCAGGTGTGAGTAAAAGCCTAAAAGTAGAAAAATTAAAACTTTGACCGTACCTGAGAAAGTTTAGTGTAACCTTAAAGAGAAATATGCTGACACTTTCCTATAAAACTCAAGCTCAGATGTGAGAAATGGGGTCATAAATTGTTTTCATTGATTCTGTCATTGCAATCTCTTAAAACACACTATTTCATAATGGAATTCTTGTACGTAATCCTTGCTCTTTATGTCTGTAGTCTGAAATGGAGAGATGTCCTTCGAGATTTGATAAATAGTACAAGATCAGAAGCTTAGAAACAAATAACACTCATGATACAATGTACTGCTGCATAAAATATCTTTTCATTGAGAAGTAAAGAGTTTAAGTGCAGTTATAGAAATATGGTGTTTTTCATGATCCTAAAAACTTTTTTATGCTTCAATTATACTTCTATTGTGATTATTTTCTTTATTTATATGTATAAGGAAAAGTTTTAATCACCCCATTTGCATTTATTTGAAATATTCTTGCTTTTTATATAAAGCATCCCAGTTAATATGGTCATAAAACAGCATGAAAAATAATTATAAAATAGCAGAATGTTGTTTAAAGTAATCAATTTTAGCATGTCACACCACAGGTAAATGTGAATGTCCTTTATATCCAATTACCCTTTAAATATAAACCCACCTAGGATGTGAATTAAAAAAGAAAAGTTTAACATATTGTTTGATTAATCCTCTACTTGTGCGAGTGCATAAATGAGTGTTTAATCAGTTCATGTTCAGATATCATTTCATTATCGGAGAGATTCATTAGCATGTTTGATGGGTCTGCTCTCTGAGACACTGCAAGCACCACTTGTACTCAAAAGATTTATTTTATTATGATGAGAATTCTCATAAGAACATATCCGTTCTTGATTGATCAGAGAAATGCAAGCTGAAATAGAAACTTGCAGCAAGTTTTTTTTTACTATACTTAGGTGACATTTAATCTATAAAATATGCTGATTTCCCATGTACTGTATGTCTCTTTCTTTTTAAATAACACTGAGATTGATGGCAGAAATTGTGCACATTTTTCATACTTTAAAGCAACTCGTGTTTGTTTCTTAACAGGTTGCAGGGGCATGATGCAATTCAATATGTCATCCTGTTCGCGAAACACAAGAATGTCAGAGGTTTCCTGCTCAAAACGCTGTTTCATTTAGAGTTAGTTTGGAAAGGTAAAGGTAATAATGATAAAAACCTTGGTGCACTGCACTAACCAAATTTCAAAGCTTTTTCTCTGTTTGGCTTCTCACAGTTGTCCTGAATTCATTAGGATTGGTGTGGGCCGGTTCAGTGTCTCATACACTGTAAAACTTTTCGTTGTAAATTTACAGTAAAATACTGGCAGCTGGGTTGCCAGCCACTTACTGTATTTTTACAGGACTACTACTGTA
>JAFVLL020039440.1:0-48052 GCA_021397915.2 Tor tambroides | reverse complement strand
ATATATATATATATATATATATATATATATATATATATATATATATGCATAAGAGGGCCCGCTTTGATCTTGACATAAATTCCAGCAGGGGTGGGCAGTGCTTTATGTGAATCTTATAACTAAGGGATTTCTTAGCTTGGGGGCTTTCATGCAACCAGGCCCTGAAATTTAGTAAAACAGTCTGGGAATTATATAGATGCTGTTTATTGAATACTTTTTTTTTTTTTTTGAAATTGTAGAAATGAGATAAAGCAGTTGAAAGAAATGACCTTCTTAGCCATCATTTTTTACTCTAGAACCATGCATTCACTGCAAATAACATAGAGATGGAAACTATAAATACAAAGTGCAATATTATCTTCAGGGTTTGTTAATTAAAATAATAAAATGAAACTGCTACATCATGTACTTGTACATGTATATGGTCACAGTACCATGGTAATACCATTTGTTTGATTGTTTAGACATGTAGCATGGAAATAGCTTTGTATTCTTTGAAGCACCTTGAAATATCATGGAAATGACATGAATATGGTAATCATTCTGTTTTAAGGAAATTAATACTTTTATTCAGCAATAACACATTCAATCGATCAAAAGTGCCGGTAATGGCTTTTACACTGTTACAAAAGATTTCAAATAAACATGACACTGAAGACTGGCGTAATGGCTGCTGAAAATTCAGCTTTGCCATCATAGGAATAAATTACATTTTAAAATACATTATTATAGAAAACAGTTATCTTAAATTGTAATAGTATTTCACAATTTTACTGTTTTGCTTTATTTCTGATCAAACAAATGCAGCCTTGGTGAGCATAATGAATGGATTTCAATCATATTTACACAAAAATCGAATTTGGGCTGACAGTCCGAACGAGGCTTAAGAGAGTTCTTTCAAAAACATTTAAAAAATCTTACCAACCCCAAATATATTAGATCACTGTAGTAATGCCATCCTATAAATATGACTTTTCCTAATCTTATGAGAACTGACTGTAAACTTTCTTTTTTTTTTTTACAAAACTGAGATCACAGTGGGACCCCAAACATAGCAAAATCAGAACACGTGGGTTATTTTTTTTTAATTCAACCACAAGAGTGTGCTGCAGGCTTGCAGAAAACTCAGAGCCTTGGGGACAACAGCTTCTTCAATACACAAGCTTGGCGGCTGGAATTAGTCTGGAGACGAGTCATTTGGAAGATCCAGCTGAGAGCATTTAGCATCCTGCATTGTGACCCATTTCAACAAGGTTACTTAAAATTCTTTCATGTTTTGCATCTGATATGCTTGGCTCTTGACCTGCATGGAGTGGAAAGAGAGGTGCTGGCAGTACACATGATGGTGAGAACCATCAAATTGCTTTTTCACTCTTGTTGCTCCTGATCTCAACAACAGCCCTGTTTTGTTCACATTTAGGGATCAGTCAAATTTTTGTACTCAAAGGTCTTTCATGATCAGTCACTTTGCATCAGAGAAAAGGGCTTCAGCTGAACAGTATGGGAAATTAGCTTTGGAAATAAATTGATGTTAAAGACGCCAGATCTCTCTTGTGTCAATGAGGCCAGCAGGCAGAGCTGTAGAAAAAGTAATGTCACAGATGTATGGAGATCAAAGTGCTGCTGCTCCAACTTGAAAGACCTCTGAGCGGTAAATCCATAGTGTTCACATGAGTCACCTGTCAGCTTATCAAATGGAACTGCGGAGGAGCTTAAGTCATGACAGACAAACCATCTCTCACACAGCCACTGAGCTGAACTGCTCCTCATACGTGCAAGAGCCAAAAGGTTATCAGAAACTGTCAGTTGGGGACTGAGACACGCAGGTGGGTGACATTTCATGACCGCCTGCTGAAACTGTCTATCAACACTATCAATACCAGCACAGACCCCGAGTTCTGTGTGCACTTGGCTTGCCATATACGGTGGCTTCGTGAATTGCAACGGCCCAGAAGGGAATGGATTGGTTCTGCCTAAACCATCTGGTGAATTCCCCTGCTGTGGCTCGGTCCAAAACCCTACATCACTAGTGAGAAACGAGCGACACTCTTACTGCTCGTAATTGTCATACAATGTGTTCAAAACACCCGGAGTCTATGCCTGCAACCACTAGAGGAATGAGTAAGAGGGGGCTGGTGCCGCTTTGGCAGAGAGATTTATACTTTATTGTGTAAAAAGATGATGAGACATGCTTCGACATCAGGGTTGTGCGCCATTCAGAACTGAATTAGAAATGGCTTTTAAATAGAACTAAAGCAGAATTAAAATGAATTGAAATGGAAATAAAGATCAAAAAATCTTTTTCATAAATAGATAGATAGATAGATAGATAGATAGATAGATAGATAGATAGATAGATAAACACTCTATATGAAAGCAAGCAACAAACGTGGAAAACAGCTCTGATAGATACCCTATCTAAAAGCGATAGATGGATGGATGGACGGACGGACGGACAGATAGATAGAATGACAATAGAATAGATAGAATGACATAGATAGATAGATAGATAGATAGATAGATAGATAGATAGATAGATAAACACTCTATATGAAAGCAAGCGACAAACGTGGAAAACAGCTCTGATAGATACCCTATCTAAAAGCGATAGATGGACGGACGGACGGACGGACGGACAGAGACAGATAGATAGATAGATAGATAGAATGACATAACGATAGATAGAATGACATAACGATATATAGATAGATAGATAGACAGCCTAGTTAGACAGACAGACAGATAGATAAGACAGAATGACATAATGATAGAGAGAACGATAGATAGATAGATAGATAGACTGATGGAGGGATAGATAGAATGACGACAGAATAGATAGAATGACATAATGATAGAGAGAACTATAGATAGACAGATAGATAGATAGATAGATAGCCTAGTTAGACAGACATACAGATAGATAGATAGATAGATAGATATTTTCATCATATTTTATACATTAACTTTTGTGGAAAACACCTTATTTCTTGGAATGCATTATCAATGATGAATTTCTTTTAATTACAACTCAGTAAATTTGTGTCCAATTCAATTCAAATTCACACACACAAATTGAAAAGCAGCTCGTTTTTCTCAGTTTTGAATTTTGTCCACCTCTGGTCGACATGATAAACCAGTTAAACCATATAGATTTGCTATAGGGCTACATCCACCCACTTGATTCCACACAAGCACGGGTGTAGAATCAGCCTGACTGTGTTTTTACCTTCAAAGAAAGCAGTAAAGCCAAACCTATTGAAATGTCAGGCGGTACTTCACAGGATCCCTGCACAGTCCCTGCTGAATAAATGTAGTTTCAGTCACTGGAACATGACCACTCTGCTTACCTACGGGCACTGACGGTCTCTAGCCAGCCGGGTAATTAGCAGCACTGGCACCTTTGATGAAACATTTTAACGCTCAAAGTATTTCGGTTATCGCAACCAGCACATCATTAAGATAGAATGACATAACGATAGAGAGAACGATAGATAGATATATAGATAGATAGAATGACGATAGATAGATATAGAATGACAAAACGATGGAGTGAACGATAGAACGATAGATAGACAGATAGATAGATAATTAGCCTAGTCATTCAGAGTCATCGGTTTTGCTTTCAGCACTTTTTAAAACACTTTTTAAAACATGTATCGGCACCCACACACGTACGCACACACACGCAAACAGCAGCGTCTACAGCTTTTCCCATACGTGGCGTGGAGTGGGCTCGTTACCAAGGCGACAGTTAGTTTTCATACTCATTGTGAAATATATATGCGCTGTCCTTAATTTACAGTAAGACAGGCACAAAATAACAAAGTTACAGCAGAATACATGTAGGATGTCTGCACATAAACAAACAAGAAACATCATACCAACAGAGCTCTGGGTGCTAATACAATTCTGATTGGTGGCATGATGCTATTTTGGCATCGCTGGATGAATGTGGTGCACAAAACAGCGGCGCGAATGCGGTTCCTGCAGTCGTCTGACAGCAGCTGTCATGTCTGTGGGGAAAAAGCAGCATGGAGCTCGCTTTTAGTCTCTGTGTGACATGAAATTACGGCACTCATCACGCAAGTTTGCTCATTCTTCTTTATTTTTCTCACGCATGATTCTCACAATCTTTATAAAGATAAGCTCAGAATGTACATTGTTTTTTGCAACTGCCATAGAAGTTTTTACCTTAAATATATATATATATGTATTTATATATAGTATATAAGCATTTCTTTACAATATATATAATCAGAGTGCGCTCTCAGCAGCCCAGGATATGAGTCAAACATCCTCCCAGTCTGTTGAATTATTTCTCATAACTCTCTCTGACTGTGGAAACAGTTGAAAAGACTGTAACAAGACAAAAATAATAGTATAATCAAATGTTTCTAGCTGTGGCGATCCAGGTATTGTGAATCCAGCTTCATGCATGACCTTGATAAACTAAACAATAGTGGTGGTTATTACAAAAAATACAGTCGATTGCAGTTATAACTGTCATTGCTTTAGAGTGATGATTTTGTGGTGGTTATTACTAAAACAGGCAGTACTTAAGATGAGAGTAAATATAATTGCTTAGAACAAGGGAGACTAATAAGAAAAAGATGCTAAGACACTGGGAATAGGTGGATCAGAGAGCATGAGGAGACGGCTACAATAAGGAACCCGTAGGACAAGTAAAGGATTACGCTTTTAGTAAGAAACAAGCCGAAAAGGTGGCAATAAAGATGAGTGACAGCATTCTTAAAGCACTTGGAGTGAGGGAAGGTTATCAGGTTGTGACTCATGGTATCCCATGATGCCTATGAACTGCAGCCAGCCGGAAGCCCTATTCGTGAGATTTCTGCCGCCTTCCCAATTTCAGCCGTATTACTACTATCACTATCATTATTATCATTATCATCATGATCATTACTATTACTGGCTCTGGATACTCCTCAGATAGATGGTTACTGTAACCTCTTGAAATCAATATATTTGGAAACACAAAATAATGAAATCAACCTAAAAATGTTCTCACATTTTGAATAATAATAATAGTATATTTTTACTTTTTATAATAAAAATATTAGCGATGCTTGCTTGTGCAAAACACTCGATGGACATTTAGACTAATTTCTAGAATCCTGCTATTCGGTTGCAGTGGTTACTTATGGATGTGTTCAAGACTTTTTACAAGTCTCTATGATATTTTGGATCCTAAATATGGCTCATAACCCTCCTGCAGGATTTTTTTTGGTTGTTTTATTGTCTGTCAGCTGAAGTCGTAGGTCTGATAAATTAACAGCACACCTCAACGAGCGACATGATTTGAGATATCATTCATGTCTGTAGCACAAATGGTGTGAGATAAATTATGCACAGAAGTTTAATGCTTGGGGTTAAAGCAAATGCTCACCCGAAAATCTGAATTTACTTACCCTCAGGCCATACACGATGTAGATGAGCTTGTTTCTTCATCAGATCAGATTTGGAGAAATTTAACATTATGTCATCATTTAACATCTTTGTTTCTTACAAACACATAGATTTTCACTTCACAAGATGTTAATTGATGGACTGGAGTAGTGTAGATTAAATGTGGATTATTATAATGTTTTTATCAGCTGTTTGGACTCTCATTCTGACGGCACCCATTCACTGCAGAGGATCCAGTGGTGAGCAAGTGATGCAATACTATATTTCCTCAAATGTGTTCCAACTCATCTACATTTTGGATAGCTTGATGGTCAATCTTCAGCAATTTTTCATTTTTCACTCTTTGTTCAGATAAGTAATAGCAAGCACAACTAATAATAATAATAATAATCAAATTTCCAGTTTCTAGAAAAACCAACAACAAAAAAAAGCATCCAAAAAAAAAAGAAAAAGAAAGAAAAAAGAAAATGTGATCCGCTTCCTCTCTTGATTGAAGTGCTGAGGCCTTTCCATCAGTCTAGTGCTGGCGAAAGGCTTTTCCAGAGCCTCTCAAAGCTCTCTTTACCCACAGGCTGCTGTATGTTCTGCTCCTGGAGTCTTTTTGAGTACAGGCCTGTGGCTCTGCCCTTATCAGAGAGGAGCAGAGGAGAGAGCGAGTGTAAGCGTCCAGAGCGGTGCTAACACCCAGGCGGGCGAGAGGGTCAGTCGTGTCCCCAACGGGGAGGCTGAGTCCGAAGTGCAGGAACACACCTCATAGCCATTTTCTGCATGGTCTGCGTGGTGCTGCCCATGTAGCCTTGTGTTTGAGTTGTTCTGCATCTCTGGGGAGTCCGACTGCATTTCCGTGCACACCAGCCAGTCCTTGCCAATGGGACGTGGATAACCCGCCTCAACCTCCATATCGCTGCCCGCCACACGCCAGTACTCCTTTCCCTTGAAGAAATATGACGCTCCTGGGAAGAAAGAGTGGAAAATACAAGGAAATAAAATACAGGTTGATGCGTAGAATGGATTTTTTAGACCTGCTTTCATCTGGCATACACATCATTATGGTTTCACTTTTCCCTCTGTGGCTTTAGTCAACTCTATTTCCTGTTTTGAGACCACCCGGGGCGATACTAGGATTAGAGCCTTGGAGGGCTTGACCACAAGTAACATTGTAGAATATGATGCGCTTTAAGCAATGCTTCTCAAACTGCAGTCTGTGGATATTGGGGATCTGATTACTGAGAATTGATTGGCTGACAAAAAACTATAAAATAAAATATAAAATACATTATAACAATAAAAACAAAACAAAACAATAAAACAAAATAAAATAAAATTGTAATTGAAAAGGCACAAACATTGAATTAACTGAGGGAACTACAGGAGGTTCATGAGATGATGAAAAGCTAATAATTAATGAAATAAAAAATGTAAAATTAAAATAATTTTAAAATTAAAACAATCAAAATAAAAGATATATAATAAATATTCTTAATTATTATTTTTTATATAGCATAAGTAGCTATATAAATAAAAATTATTATTAAGTATACATAATGTTCACATAATCCCATATTTTTAAGAGCAAGTTTAGGGGAAAATATGTTCATTTACTCACTCTGACATATTTTGAAACCTGCATGAATTTATTTGCATTTGTCCCATTTCAACAAGAGCTTTACTATCTCTCTCTGTCTCACTCTGCAGGTGAAACTGGCCTTCAGTGCTGTCTATCTGAACTGGATACTGTTGCCAACACCTCCTCAGGCTGATACTTCTTTGACTGTCACTTTAGAGTGTGGCCTGCTCTCACTCCTCGTTCAGAGCTCTTCCTGTGGGGTTGGCAAAGCCTCTGAGAACAACACCTGATGAGACACCTTCTCTGCCCCTCACTCTGCCTACGGAGGAACCGCAGGGAAAAAGATCTGGTATGTCAAGTGGAGCCTAAAGCTATGCTTGTGAATTAGCAATGTGCAAAACTGCAAAGACGATTTCTCAGGGTGGATAAAACAGTGCAAACAAAAATTAAATGTGTCCAAAAGGTCCCTAACTTGCTATTTGTCATGTGACGCTAAGGAAAAAAAAAAGCAAGACATGACACAATGACCAAAAACGTTCATCTACATGACTTTATAGGTTAAAATGATGCATACTATGCAAAATAACTGGCCTTCACATTCATACAAATGATGGTATGTTTCACTCATGGGTGACATTTAAAAAAATGCTTCAGTGCTAATTACAGGTGCTGGAAGCAATTAATTTTTTGAAATACCAATCATAAAATGTCCTAATTGATATCACTGAAATATGTATTCTGATAAATAATTTTCATCTATGTACCGGTCTTAAGCTCTGTGAAAAGCAACAGAAAAAGAGAGAGTGGCCTGCATTTTTTCCCCATCATAAATAGGCTTTCTACCTGTCAATCATTTTGCATAATTGGACTATGCTGACAATGGGTTGGTCAAACTGAATGCATGGGTTAACAGTGTTAACATTTTGAATGTAATGTAATAGACAACATGGAAAGAAGGAAATAAAAGAAGCTGTATTTGTGTTTTTACATGAAAGTGCTTAGCTATGTGCTTTGCTTTTATTGAACATGGGCTTGATTCGATCCACCACAGAATTTCTTTTCTTCATCCTTGAGGACACCATGAGGAGCTCACTGTGCATTAAACACAATGCCGTGCATTAGGCATGACAGGACATTATGCCCCTTTCTCCATTCAGCTCACATAGGCCTCAAAACTGCTGCTATGACAACCACACAATCAAAACACCTGCCCGGCTAACATCCTCTCCAACCAAATAAAATCATATCTTCCAAGGCGGATCAGGGTCGTAAAACTGTGAACTGTTTTTTATATCATGTATAAAGTATTAAAGAGTAATTTCTGAGATGTTACTGGATATGTAGGCCTACTGCACATGATGGAAAATAATATGAACACCCATTTTAATTTTTCGGCTAATTTAGGGATTTTTATTTTCTTGATAAGCCTAGTTTCCTTTCGCCTCTTTTTAGTTGAACAGTGCTGCTGAACAGTGTTGCTATTATTTACTTACTTATTAACACTTTTGTTAACTGAAATATAATTGAATAGATAAAAGATTTTAAACAAAATTACCAAATAAAACTAAAACTAAAATAAAAAGTGAAAATATAAAAAAAAAATATTCAAAGTATTAATAAATACTATAAATAATACACTCTCAGAAATAAAGGTACAAAAGATGTCACGGGGGTGGTACCTTTTCAAAAGGTACATTTTTGTACCTAAAGAGTCCATTTTGGTACCTTAAAGGTACATATTAGTACTTAAATTGTACCTTTTGCAAAGGTACCACCGCCGTGACAGCTTTTGTACCTTTATTTCTGAGAGTGTAGCATATAGCATATACATATATTTAGGGGCAGCCGTGGCCTAATGGATAGAGAGTTGGACTTGTAACCCGAAGGTCGTGGGTTTGAGTCTCAGGTCTGGCAGGGATGGGGGAGTGAATAACCAGCACTCTCTCCACCATCAATACCACGACTGAGGTGAGACCCTTGAGCAAGGCACCGAAACCCCAAACTGCTCCCCGGGCGCCGCAGCATTGGCTGCCCACTGCTCCAGGTGTATGTTCACTACTGTGTGCATGCACTTGGATGGGTTAAATGCAGAGGACAAATTCTGAGTATGGCACCTAACAGCTGTTTTTGTATGTCACGGCCTGGAAAAAACATGATTTGCTACTTGCTAATGCTATTTTGGGGCATTTACGCACAGTATTAATTATTTAGGTGGCGGGATGTTCTCATTTCAGAGACCATTTTTTTGGACATCTACGTGTACAAAATGAGACACCAACGCTTTTGGTCCATTTTCCAGAAAGAGAGTAAAATCTAAATGTTTGCATCTGCTAAAAGCTGATTTTGTGAACTTTGAGAGCATATCAAGTCTTAAAGGAATAGTTCACCCAAAAATGAAAATTTTGTCATCATTTACTCACCCTCATGTCGTTCCAAACCTGTGTAAGTTTCTTTCTTATGCTGAACACAAAAGAAGATATTTTGATGAATTTTGAAGACAAAGGAAAATCGTTGTTAATAAAATTTTTTGATACTTTTGCAAGTATTAGCAGTGCGGGATTTTCCTTTGTCTTTTGGTTTTGACCTTTTTTGGTCTTTGTCTCCTACGCACTTATCTATTCAGGTGTGCGAGGACTGATTTTTAATTGAAGAATTTCAATTAACTGTTGTTGGTCCCCATTGACTTCCATAGTAGGGAAAGAAATACAGTGGAAGTCAATGGGGACTATCTTCTTTCATGTTCAACTTAAGAAAGAAACTTTTACAGGTTTGGAACCAAATGAGGGTGAATAAATGATGACAAAATTTTTGGGTGAACTCTACCTTTAAATTTGACAGACATGCTCTAAATTATAGTTTCATTGTAACATTTTATGTCGTTACATTTTGAATGGCCATGCTGTTCTCCATCTAGTTCAACAACGAACCGGTATGAACCAGCCTAGACAAGCACAGAAATTCATGTTGGAAAACAACTCATTTTTTGTGGCTTTAAAAGATGACATCCTGGAGAGTTGCTAAAATTCAGGATACTTACTGTCAGACCACCGCATGGCGTCATCCAGTTGAGATGGGATCCCTTTCCACAATGCCGTGTCTTTTGGGTAACCGAGGTCCATACGCCGCAGATGGTCATCATAGCGCCAGTAACGGTTTTCCTTGAAGAAGTAGGTCTTTTCATTGTGCAGCCAAACAAATACTGCATCCACTCCCTCCGCAGGCAGCCCAAAGTCAGTCACAGGCCGTGGGTAGCCCTCTTCAACATTATTGTCCTTGAACACCCAATATTTCCCACCTAGAGAAGTGAGAACAACTTATTGTAAGGTGGGGAAATTGTAGGCTTCATTACCAGCAAACCACATTAGAAAACACAGACCTGCAGTGAAATACATTTAAATGCTCTAAATATACAACACAAGTTCTTATTACCTCTGTGCTTTTGAACTGAAATTGGATTTGAGGTATGACTTCAAAACACTCTCGCATTATATCTTTGAAGGACATTGTTTGATTTATAGTCCAACTCTTATTAAAAATGACATTTACATAACTCGAGAGCATTCCAATCATTTCAAGAATTTTCCTAAGAGTGAGTGTTTACGCTCTAGGGAGCATTTTGCTTAAAATGTCTAGAATTAACTACATTATCAGAGGGTCTTTTTGAAATGTTGCACAAAATAATTTTAAAGAGATTTGTTCTCTTTGATCGACGTTCTTGATCTCTTTAACAGTGGAATTACCACAGATTACTGATTGCCTAAAGCAGCAAACACAGTGTATGGACATTTTGGTAATACTTTAGTATAGGGATCAGTTTTCACTATTAACTAGTTGCTTATTTGCATGCCTATTATTAACATATTGGCTGTTTATTAGTGCTTATAAAGCACATATTCTGCAGACCCATATTCTACATCACTAATACCTAAACTTAGCAACTACCTTACTAACTATTAATAAGCAACACATTTGAAGTTTGAGGCAAAAGTTATAGTTAATGGTTTGTTAATGGCGAGAATTGGACCTTAAAATAAAGTGTGACCGACATCTAAATGTGTTGCGTAAAACTCGACACCACGCTGCTAAGGTGTTGCACTCAATTCAGAATGAGTTATGTGGCAAAGTTCAGGCTGAGAAATTCTGACAAACCAGTCAAGATGTATGAGTAATAATTAAGGTAAAGGTTATATCGAAGGGTTATATGAAATATGAACTTAATAAAAGATTAAATCCAGGCATTTACCTTTAAAGAACACTATCCTATGGTCTCCAGGTCTCTCGTATACAGCATCCACGCTGTCCAGGTTGGCAGGCAAACCCCTCCAGAAGCGATGGATCTGAGCTGGCCTTAACGACACCAGGTGCTTCTCACGTGTCAGACGCCAAAAATACTTCCCTGACCAGAGGTTTGACAGTAAGAATGTGTGGTTATTTGTGTGTTTATGTAAGATTATGGTGTAATTATGTGCTATTATATGATATGTATAAGGGACATTGGTTAATAAAGCGTGGAATGTGTGCTTGGCCGGGGGCAGTGGGTAGGAGGGTGCCCAGCTGGCAGAACCAGCCAAGCAAATACAACGCAGAAATGATAATATATCAAAATGCAGACAGCAGTAGTCTGCAGACAGAACATTCATGACTAAACAGGAAAACAAAACAATTTCATAGCAGTTCAAGAAATTCAACATTTCTTGAATTGTTAAAAAATCTTTTTTTGTGTGTCCACAAAACTGATTTGAAGTACTATAATGCAAAAAAAAAATAAATAAAATAAAATGCTAAAAAATACAAAACAAAATATAAAAAAATAAAAAATAAATAAATATAATAAATGAACAAAATGATATAAAATAAAATAGTTATATAAAATAAAAGCAAAATGAAAACCGTCAAAATAAAATAATAAAAAATATAAAATAAATATAAAATAAGAATTAAATGATAAAAATAAAAAAACGAAATAGAAAATAAATGTAATCAAAAATAAAATATATAAAATGGTATAAAATATATAAAAATTAAAATATGAAATAAAATATAAAATAAAATAATAAATTAAATTAAATTAAATTAAACTGTGTACACCATAACTAACACATGTACATTTATTTATCTCAAGACATTTTTCAGGTTTTCTAAAATATGCGCTACTTCCTTACATCAACCATTTAAATATCCAGTTTTGAATCAGCATTAGCACTTTTACCCTAAGTCTGTACAGTATATGAATATTTTTGGCTAGCTATGTGCAACCAGTTCCAAATGTCCTTATTATGTGCTTGGTTTAAGATTGGGCAAATCAAGATGTTATCACCGGCTTGCAACAGAATCTCTGAATGCGTTATCCCCTCAGCTAATGACTGACTTAGCACTTTGACGTGGCTGGGATGCTAATGATGGAGCAATTACGGTGACAGAGCTGCTTTTGTGAGCTGGAACTTGCCTGACACTTTATTAACAAAGATCTTCATTCTGGCTTGTGTGAGCTCTCTGAGAGGAATATATTACTGACCTTTGTCAAACTAAATCTACCTGTCTTTCGCCGTCTGTCGTGATGATGCAGAGAGAGGAAATAGAGAGGTGCACGCTGATCTCAGAGCAGCTAAATGCTTGCTTACTAGGAGTCAGGAATCGAGTCTGTAATTTGTGTCATTCTGGCATTTGCTTCAGGAAGGTTGAGTGCAGTTGTGGGCGCATTATGAAGTCCATACATACTCTCCTTCTAAATGACGGACCGCTACTTCTGCAATTCAAAATATTCAAGACACGCTGGCCAGAGGAGTGTGGGTTTTGTGGGTGCGTGCTTATTGACTCACGGTATCGTGGATCTGTTTTCAGGGAGGTCAAGCAGGACGGGAGGTTCGGCGGTTTGAGAAGGGTCATCTGGCTGCATCGTGTGCGATACGGACTCCCGAACACCTGACAAAACACAAGGCGAGTTCAACTTGCGCAAAAGCATAAAACGGCCACATTTCTGAGAGGAACACACACTAAGCACAGTTTTTACTTTTTGACAAACCTTATTCCACTCAAATAATAACTCTAAAGGAGAGATAACAGCCAGTCTCATAAAACGAGTTTTGCAAAGCTACTGCATTGACATAAAAGACAGAGAATATGTATGAGTAATAATGTGCAAGTAAAAATAAAACAAATCTAATGAGCACAAAGTTTAGCAACCAACAAAATGCAGTTCATTCCGACTTTGTTCCAAATACTATTTATTTTCAAAGAATGCTATTTCTTTAACTTTTAACCTGTTTGGGGACCTTTTAATAGCTCAAAAACATATAAAATATACATATTTTGTGTCTGGTCGATGATAACTTATTATAAATTTGATCTTGAAAACATGCATGCAACATCCTCCATAAAAATGTTACAGTGTGTGACTAATGTTTGAGGTCCCATCAAGTGACCCAAGGTAAGAAAAATGATTAAACACAATAATATATAGTAACACTTTACAATAAGGCTCCATTTGTTTACTATATTTAATGCATTAACTACCATTAACAGAGCAATACACTGTTACAGTATTTATTAATCTTTGTTAATGTTAGTTAATAAAAATACAACTGTTCTTTGTTAATCCATGTTAGCTCAAGTCCATTATATAACATTGACAAAACTTTTGATTTTAATAATGTATTAATAAATGTCGGATTCAAAAAAAAAAAAAAAGCTGGGTTTTGAAAAATGAGTGGAAAATAATTTAATAAAAAATAATAAACAATGTTCATTCTGAAATAATGTTAATTATGAAACTAGGACTGCATAATTTTAAATAATTCTATCGGTAGATGTAGCTACACTATCTGGTAACAAACGCCATCTTTCTGCATTGACGGGCATTGAAAAGCTGTCATGTAAAAATAAAATAAAATAAATGAAATAAAATAAAGTATAAAATAAAATGAAATGTACACTTCCTCAACTCCTACAAAGGCATATTCAATAAGTTCAGGCACAAAAATAACTGCGTCCACGCATTTTCAGTGTTAATTCTTCACTGCGTATCTTAGTGAATCCTGGCAGTACTATTTTAACGCCAAAAGACGGTTTGCGCTGGTGCAAGCTGTTCGTAAATCTGGCCCTAAATCTGTGTATCAATATTTTCGGCTAGCTATAGCTAAAAATAAAATAAGTGGGTTAATGACTTTTTTTCTTAGTTCTCAGTTATGTCTTTTAATTATTAACTTGGTATCAGATATTCCAAAAGGAGACACAGATCAGACTCTTACCGTATATCAACAGCTGATATACAATAAGAAATCTGAGCTACAAAATCGGTGTGGATAGCATGGCTGAGATAATTTGGTCTTTGGAGACCATTTAGTTCAGTTCATATTGAAATGTCAGAGTACAACTTGAGGCGTTATTGAGATGAAACACACAAAGAGACACCTGAAATTACTGGGATCTTTTTCTCAAGAGAAGCAAAGCAACATATTAAAAGAATTTGAATGGAAAATAAGTCAACTACGAAATACTATTATTAAAATAAAGACAGTAAAGTCAATCTCAGCAGAACATAAGGGTTAATTAATTGGACAAAAAGCAGTGGTATTTAACTGGGGGTATGTGCACACTCATTAAACTGCAGAAATTACACATGGATATATTAAAGACTTGGCCCGCGTTCATCTACTACTCTGAGTTCCAGAGCTCCTGGCAGTATTTGCTTGTCTTTGAGCCCATCTTGATCCTTCCATCCCTATCTATAACCGTCTCTCTATCTCTTTGCTTCCCACCATGTGTGTTTGCAGCGCCGTTCGGCATTCTGCATGTTGATTAGCAGGGTCCAAATCATGGTGGCGACCAATTAATCCCTGTGCTCCTAGCCTGGCTCAACACTGCCATGTAATTAAATCAATAGTGCCCCTATACAAACCAAATCACTTCTGCTCTCTGCACCCCTCGTTTGGGGCCCGTTATTTGCCTGGTGGGATCACAGAAAAGGGCAGCCTGCAGAGGGGGCATGCAGTGCCAATCACTGCAAATTACAATGGGCACTTCAGCTAAAAACAAGGTAGTGTGAGTGGGAAGGGATGGAGGAAATGCAGAGAACTGCTGAACCACTTTTACATGCCAGTCAAAATGTGCAAGTAATGTGAATGCACTCTTTCCATAATAACGCACTACAACACAAACTAAATAAATGAAATAACTAATTAACTAACTAATTAAATAACTTTTAACTAAATAACTAAAGCATATAGGGAAGAATTGACAACATTATATTAAAATAGTATACTACACTCGTAATGTTATTTCAGCAACACGTTTCAAATGCTGACACCAGGCTTATTATAGTTAACTAAAACTAAAAACATTAAAACATTGTGGGTACTCTGGTACTAAAATTTGTTAACTGAAATAATATAAAATAATAAATAAATAAATAAATAAATAATTTTTTTTCCAGCAACTTTTTGCCAGTGCAGCATTTCTCATTTCCAAAATATATTTAAAAACTATACAGACATGTTTAAAAAAATAAAAATGACAAAAACACAGAAAAATTTGAAAAAAATAAATAAAATAAAAAATAAAAAATAAAATTTAAATGAAAATGGAAAATATTGAAATACATCTGATTCAAAAACTATACAGGCATGTTTAAAAAAATAAAAAATGAAAACAAAAAAAACAAAAAATAAAAAAGGAAAATATGAAAATAAAAACTAATTCAAAATATTAATAACATAAATTAGTATCTCAATGATACTAAACAACAGTGATTGGCACATTAATAAATAATAATAATAATAATAATAATGTCTTAATATAATGAATATAATATTCATTGTTTTTGAATATAATATTATTTATTACTACATTAATTAGTACACAATATAATAAAAAAAAAATTAATCTAATGAATACATTAAAATAATAAAATATAATATAATGGCATATAATATAATACATATAATAATAATGTTTTAAAAAATGTGTTTAATTTTGCACTCGTCAAATAAAAATGCCATTTAAAATGAATTTAATATAATATAATAATGTTTTAAAAAATGTGTTTAATTTTGCACTCGTCAAATAAAAATGCCATTTCCGTTGATTTTAATAAATTTAAAATAGATTTAAATACATTTCCATCTAAATAAAACAAACTACAATAAATGAATATGAGATGAAGTACTGACTAAATTTAAAGTACCTGATTCCTGATTCCAAACCTGATTCTAGTTCTTTTAGTGAATATGGCAATAAAACAACGCAGACAGCGGATGTAACGGCGCTATCAGCAGGCACAGCTCATTCTTAGTGTCATCCTTGTGTGTTTACTGTTGACAGATTACAGCATCTTTGTGTCTGTGTGTCTTGCAGAGAGACTGTGCCTTTGAGTTGTTGCTACTTGTCACTTATTGCTTCTCCAACACTGCCAAGGCATCTGAGATTCAAACAGTGATAGCAGGGTGTCCGTGTTTGATTGAAGATCTCAGCTTACATAGTCTGCCAATCTGCCACAGCACCTGTTTCCAGCTAACTGATGGAGTAGTACTTAAAGTAAAGAAGAAGCCATACGTGATTAAGGCGTGGGCGTTCTTACCATAAAGCTGCCAGACGCGAATCTTGTCTTCGTACGGGAGGTTGTACTTGAGTGGGTCGCCCACTGGCCCCTGGTAGTAAGGGCGCATGATGGACTCAATTGCAGAGGTGTGTGCGAGTCCTATGGCGTGGCCAAACTCATGCACCGCCACTGCGAAAAGGTCCATTCCATGAGAATCTGAGGAGAAAAGACAGAATAAAGACGAAATGTTAGAGAAAAATGTTTTTTCTTCATAATAACAAACCAGAGGAAGAAAGCATTGCTTAGATCAGAGGTTTCCAAACTGGGGTCCGCAGAAACTCAGACACCAAGAGGGTGCTTGGTGAAGGTTTGCGAAAATGTTCAGAGAAAAACAGTGTAAAATAAAATAAAATAACAACCAATAAATGATGCATAATAAATATCAAATAATATAAAATAAATAAATAAATAAAAACTCAGTTTCCAAAGACCACCTCTGAGTTGTTCAGAAAGAAATAGTTGTGGAAATAGTTGTAGAAATAGGCGTGAAATAAAATAAAACAAAAAATAAAATAAAATAACAATAAATGATGCATAATAAATATCAAATAATATAAATAAATAAATAAAAATGCATTTCTAAAGACCACCTCTGAGTTGTTCAGAAAGAAATAGTGGAAAAATATAAAATAAAAATAAATGTTAAAAATGATTATAAAATGAAAAAATGAATTATAATTATACAAATTATAAATTAGAATTTTTATATTATTTAAATCATGAAATAAATCACAAACTATTTTGTTTTATTGATGGCTATAGTTTTATATTTCACTTTAGGTTTACACATTTAACAGTATTCTATAAGTGAGTAGAAATAATTTCAATATATTAATTTATTCAAATAAATATATTTGATTAATTATTTTATACATTCCAAATGTATTTAGATTAAATATATTAAAACCATGTGGTTAATATTATATATATTAAATACATTAAAACCATGTGGTTAGCAAATCTCACATAATTTGGTCTCTGAAGAATTTGAATGGATCTCTGACTCGGCAAATATGAGCAGTTTGAGAAACACACGAGGTGAACAATCTGAGAAGCAGAAACGCCTCAGCAATTTGCTCTCCATGTAATCTAACTGAAAGAGCTGAAACTGAAAACAGTTTTCTTTTGTGATATTTCTGTCCTTTTGAACATCAAACAGCGTGTTTCATAAGGATGAAGACATCCAGTGCAATTATGTCCTGGAAATCACGGTGATTAAATTGGGAATAGTTCAGGATGTCCACCCACATTGTCATTTTCAACACAATGAGCTGGTGATTGACAGGGAGGACTGCGCCATTAAACGTTACTCACCTTTTTCATTATCTCCCTTTAGTACACAGACAGATCCATGCGATGCAGCCAGCCATTTCACAAAAACATTCACACTTTTCTGTTAAATAGCCCCTAGAGATGGCAACAAAAACGCAGCCAGAGCCAGGAAAGTGTCATTGGATTTGGTGGAATAGAGAGAGAGACAAACAGACAGGAAGAGATCTATAGACAGACAGAATAGGACCTTGGGCTCTACAAACTGTGAAAATGCCAAAACGCGTGACAGTTGCCTTACGCTGCAGGTCTGTAAAAGCAGAACATAGCTAGTCAAGCTCCTTTGAGCAAAACCGAGGATTAAATCGGTGACTTGCTCATTAAGATTACGACTCAAAAGGAGCTGTGTATCACTAACGGAGACTCAGCTCCCTCATGTGGGTACCTGCTTTCTGTATTAGCGTAATGCACTTCAAAGATTACGCAAAACAAAAGAGGCCGGGACCTAAAGGATTTTCACTCGATGAGGAAAGTCACAAGCTTTCAGCAGCACAATGCAGCCATAATCTCAATTTGTGTGTCTTTTAAAGGAACAGTATCGCGGAAAATGAACTTTGTCTATACTCACCCTCATGTCATTTCAAACCCATATGACTTTCATTCTTCTGTGCAGCTTAAACAAAATAGCTCATCCCCCGAAATGAAAATTTGCTTAAAAAGTAATCACCCTCAGGCCATCCAAGATGTAGATGGGTTTGTTTCTTCATCACAACAGATTTGGAGAAATTTAGTATTAAATGACTTGCTCACCAGTGGATCCTCTGCAGTGGATGGGTGCCGTCAGAATGAGAGTCCAAACAGCTGATTAAAAACATCAAAGTACTCCACAAGTAATTGTAATTGTGAAGCGAAAAGGCTATAATACGAGTCCTTTATCCATAATATTGCTTTCTCCAGTGAAAAAGTCATCTTGTCTGAATCAGGAGAGAAATATGCACAAATCAGGCATTGTACAAAAACAATCCAAAACAGTTCTAAATAAATATGTCGGTGGATTTTGATGTGAGAGGACAACAGGGAAAGGATTTTTTACTGTTATGATTTATGGACTCGTTTATAAGCTAAAATGCCTTAATGACGGATTTGTTTCTTATGAACATACAGCTTTTTAACTTCACAAGACATTAATTGATGGACTGGAGTCGTGTGGATCCTGTGTGGATTACTGCGATGTTTTTATCAGCTGTTGGACTCTCATTCTGACGGCACCCATTCACTGCAGAGGATCCATTGGTGAGCAAGTGATGTAATGCTGAATATCTCCAAATCTGTTCTGATGAAGAAATGCATCTACATCTTGGATGGCCTGTGGGTGAAAACATTTTCATTTTTGGGTGAACTATTCCTTTAAAATGAGAAACACTTTTCATACAAGTTTAGAAGGACATGAGGGTGAGTAATAAATGTCAGACATTTTATTTTTGGCTGCACTGTCCCTTTAAGCCAACACACATTTAGAGAAACACTCATAACTGATGAGTTTTACCCCATGTCTGGTTAGCAACTGCTGTATCTGATTGCTAGAGGCTGATTTGTTTAGCACAAGCTAGCGATTCATCCAGATGAACTTTGCGCCGATCAGGGTCCAAAGGAGGAGACGTGGAGGCTGACAGATGGATGTGAAGCAATCTGATTAAGACCTTACGCACTGGAAACATCTGGTACATGGCAGCCCAAAGCAACAAGCTGAAGGTGTCTGTCACAGATGACTGAAATAAATGAGTGTAAACTATTTTAAGACTGAAATTTAGCCTGTGCGTGTTAACAGTTTGGCCCTGGATTTCAGAAGCTTGTCTGAGTGAAGGTTATGGTATTAAAGTACCTTCTGTTCAGTAAACAAATACATGTGTTTAGGATTATCAGATCAGAATGGCTTTAATGTAATAGTTCACCCAAAAATGGAAAATCTGTCATCAACTGCTCACCCTACCCTCATGTTCTTCTTAAGCCCACATGAGCTTCTTTCTTGTTTGTACTGGTTGCTTTCTGCAGTAAATTGTGGTGGCTTTCAAGCTTCAAAAATATGCAAAAGCAAAATAAAAGTATCACAGATATATTTAAAATCTTCTAAAATATTATAACAGCTTTGTATCAGAAACAACTTAGTTAAATTCTTGACAGCTGGTAATTATAAATGAATCAATGAGACTGAATCATTCTTCTGAGTCAGATCTTTTAAATGTATCGGTTAATCAGATCTAAATGATTCGTTCATGAATTGAATTTGAGTTCAACTGACTTTTCAACATCTTTTCAATGAATTGGTTAATCCAGTTCACAAAACAGGTCTGAATGATTTAAGGGAAGTTAAGTTGAAGTTAAGGTGAAGTTAAACTGAAAAAAAGAATAGAAAAAGAATAGCCAATATAATTCATCAACATTTCTCTTTTTGTGCTATGCAGAAAAAGAAATTCATATTAGTTTTGAAGGACATGAGGGTGAGTACACAATGACAGTATTTTTTATTTTTGATTGAACTAATCTGTTAAAGTCAGTGAAGCATAAGTTGATGATTTCTTAAAATAACCTTCTTCTGAAGGTAAAAAGCACTCTCTCTCTCGCTTAGTGTGTCTGCAGAAAGGAAATCAACAATAGTCACTGCTAATGACTTGCGGTTCGCTAAAATGGACGATAATGGACCAGGGTCTTCTGCCTCATTTTGTCATACACACAAAAAAAACGTGGACACGCACATAGACACTAAATACAACAGTGAATCACAGGCTTGGGCCAAATTACGAAAAGTTTATCAAAAAACCATCTGCTTAATGAGCCTTTTGTTTTGGCCACAACAATCAGTCTGCATTAGTGAGCAGCCAGTGAAGGCATAATTAATAAAAGCAATCTGCCTGCTGTCATAACAACAGAGACACTCCTGTGATTCCACTCTTATGACCCATGGGAAAACGAGACGCCTCCACTGCTGTGCAACAAGTACGAGGATCCCCGCAATCTCAAACGGAGCAGTTTGGATTCTGTCTAATCTCCATTAAGAGTTAATTATACTGTACACACAGCAGAACTTCCTCTTTCCTGTTTCTTTCCGCTGTTCCCTCAAAGAGAAAGTTCTTGTTATGTCAAAAACAATATGCTTACAGTTCTCCAGACTGAGCTGGAGGGAGAGAGAAACAGGGAAAGGGAAGCACGCTTGCATGATAAAGCTTGTCCTTTTTAAGAAGCTCAATCATCCGAGCATTAAAAATGTATATTACTGACGAACGTGAGGATCTGCATCTTAAAAATAATTCATTTGATTGTGGAATGTTACCTAATTTTACATTTTAATTAAATAAAAAAATAGCACTGAAAGTAGACGAACAGCACTGAAAGTCAACAATAAAACTGAAATCAAAGTGCAAGTTTTTACCTGTCGTCTACAGACGCATGTGGAAGTTACGTTCGCAGCAGGAGGAAGCTGTGTGTGCGTTTCTATCAGGATCACATTAATTATTTACACCCTTTGGCGGCACCACCATGCTGAAAAATAATAAACGCTGTTTCACATTCTGCCTACCACTTAATATGTTCTTTCTCACCTTCGAAACAATACATCCAGCTCTCTATTTTAGTATTACTCTATATTTCGTCAAAACATTTTCTTTAAGAGTGGACAAAATAACGCTGATGACTCAACTAACTCAAAGAATTAATCAAGCTGTCAAACCGCAAAAAAGACATACTTGTTACTGAAAAAAAGTGGCCTATACATTCTTTATCTGCTAGGCTATGATTTTGGAAGGTTTCATTTTTTGTGTGCGGCTGAGTGTGTACTTACTACCGTTCAAAAGTTTGCCAACAGCAATATTTGTTTTTTTAAAGAAATTAATACTTTTATCGAGCAAGGGTACATTAAACATTTAAAAAAGACATAATGTAACAAATGATTTCTGTTTTTTCTATTATAAATCCTGAAAAAAGTATCACACTTTCCACAAAAAGATTAAGCAGTAGAATTGTTTTCAGCATAATAAAAGTCAATAACTAAATCATTATATTAGAATGATTTCTGAAAGATCATGTGACACTGAAGACTGGAGAAATGACTGCTGAAATATATATGCATACATTAAATACATATACTATTTTTATATTATATATTAAAATATATGTTAAAATGCTTTATTGTTTACACTCCATACCCCATAAAGACAAAGCAAAAATTTTATTTGGTCTTTGATCAGATTTTTGCCTTGTTGTTATGGGTATGAAGTGTTGATTGATACAAAAAAAGTTAAATAAAATAAAATAAAATAAAATATTTCAAGGCATTTTAGCATTAGGCTGCTGTGTGGGGGGTCTGAGGTCTGATATATAAACAGTCCAAAAAAAAAAAGAAAAGAAAAAAAGAGGACAGTCTAGTTGGATAGTCTTAGAGAGCAGATGGAAAGCCAAAAATAACACAGTAAATTAGGAATTTTTTGACTGAAATCTTGGGCTTATTACAACAACTCATAATGAATAATGTCTGGTGATGACGAGTTAGGAATAATTGATGACCATATGGGAGGTGCAGGTGCAGGTGCTCATTAGATGGACAGCTAATGAAGCGAAAACATGGAAATGACCGTGTTATGGTGAAGGGTCAGTTGGTCACACACAAAAAGATGGAGGGCTTATTAGAGGAGGGGGTCCGATGCTCAGCTGTGCATGTCGAGACGGTATAAGTGGGTGGTGAAAGGCTTGTGATTTTTAAATAGGACTTTCCCTCCCCATTTCTCTTTCTCTCATTATTTCTCTCTCTTCATTCAATCCTTCATATTACATCCGCACCTGCCAAAGGCCGGAGCAAACAGCTGCTCATCTGATGGGGGGCCTAATTGGGGCAGACTCTACGGCTGTCCATGAGCATATGGCCCATAGCCACAAGAGAGCAGAGTAGGGATGCAAAGGGTCGTTTGAACCAATTCCATCAGGGTTCACTGACTGGGCAGGATGGTGTAAAAGGAACCCCACCTGCACCCATGCTAATTATCAGCCTCGTGGTTAGCGCAGCCTCTCGGCAAACATGTGCACCTTTGGCTACAAAGGAGGTGCATCTTGGAGATGGTCGAGTCAGGTTATGGCTCAAGAGAGAAGAATGAGGCAACAGCATCTGTTGCTTTCAGACAGGCCCTGCCACTTGGGCGCCAAATCCTCTTTTGGAGTACTGCACACAAAATGTCTCAATTACTTGACAGAAAAAGATGGCCTGAGAAATCACACCTGTCTCTGTGACAGTCCTAGACCAAAAAAAAAAAAAAAGAGCCAGGGGAGTGGACAGCACTCTTTTTAGCCAGTCAGACACTTAGCCACTCAAAAACAATCTCTGCCTGTCAATCATTTCTCAACGGTTATATATAGTTTTTGGTACACAAACCATAGCATATTTTGTACTTTCATTTTTATATATTTACTTTTATACATATCCTTCAATTTGCATACTTTTTTTTTCAAAACAGAAAACAAATTTACATTTAGTGATTTGGCCTGTTCTGCTGCTTTAAAACTGCTGCTTTGGGATCAGTAAGATTTTCTTTTTCTTTTTTTAAGAAATTAATACTTTTATTCTGCAAGGACACATTCAGGGAATCAGAAGTCAGAATGAAGACTTTTGCATTGTTACAAAACCTTTATATTACAAATAAATGTTGTTCTTTTGAACTTTTTGTTCATCAAAAAACCCCTGAAAAAATTTATTAGGGTTTCCAACAAAATACTAAGCAGCACAACTGTTTTTAACATTGATAATATTAAAAAATATTTTTTGAGCACCAGATCAACATATTAGCATGAATTCTGAAGGATCATTTGACACTAAATACAAAAGTAATGGCTACTGAAAATTCAGTTTTGCCATAAAGGACTAAATTATATTTTAAAATATATTAAAATAGAACACTGTTATTTTAAATTGCAATAATATTTCCCAATAATACTGTTTTTACTGTATTTTTTATCAAATAAATGAAGCCTTGGTGACCATAAGGGAGTTCTTTCAAAAACATTTAAAAAAATGTACGACCTCAAACGTTTGAACAGTACTGTAAGATTTCATCACAAACTTCATCAGTTTTTTGGCCAATGAATGAAAAAAAAAAACCAAACAATTAAATTAATTGACTTATTTTAAAAAAAGATATAGAGCTCCTTGGATGAACACAGCGAACAATTTCCTCTCATTTTTATATCTTATGCTGTCTTACCTGGCGATCTGAAGGTCCAGGCTTCATCATCATCAAAGTGCGTGTCGCCCGCCGTGAATCGTTCCCCTGGAAAGAATGCGTGGGCTACTGTGCCACCAGGCCCGTCGAAAGGGTATCCGTCATTATGATCCGCTTTGGTGAAGTCAATCTGAATATCCGCCTCATTCCCCGCCACCTCATGGAAGTTGAGAGGAGCAATGTCACTCCACACTTTCAGAGCGTAGTACATAAGCGCCCGCACCATTTCCCGGCCCAGCAAAGCTGACTCCTTTGGAAACGTCCTTACCCTGCGAAAGCAGAAACTTGAGTTCATGTTTGAAACAGTGGCTTGAAATAGACAAGAAAGCCTTTGTAAGACCACCGACAGTGCTAGAAGATAAATTCAACAGCGCTTTGAACGCATAAATAGGACAAGACATGCAGCGGGTTGTCAAAAATGGCTCTGAAAGCCCATCTCGTGGCTCTTTCTAACTCAGTTCTACAGTAATACATTTAGGAGTTACAAAATATCTTCTTCTTATCTTTCCTCTTTCACTCAAGGTAATTCGGAAACTAGTAAGGGTGATTTGGAGGTCCACTACACCCTACAATCATAGTAATCACTTCCTCCAAGGGCAATTTGAGCCCTCTTTCCAAGTACAGAGACAGATCGATGAGAAATTAATTTCAGAGTGCTGGTTCTGTAAGTGGCCACTAAAAAGTGTGCCCTCTGCACAAATACACTTATCCTTTCTGCACAAGCACTGGTTTCAGGCATTCCATTACATTTGCAGAACACTGACTCTCCCAATGGAGTTATTAGGGCACTTTGGGTGCTGGTAGTGTATTTGCACCGGTTGCTCAAGGTCAGCATGTAGATTCAGTCAAGTTCTTCTATGGTGGTACATGCGATAACGGCTGAGTTTACAGTGGATTGGTTCAAAAAGAAAGGTTGGAGATGCACAGTAGTGCCGTGCCAAGGTCAGTGCTGCCCCGAAGTGCATTTACAATGAGCTAAGTGACCTCATTCTCCTAACATTCTCCCCGTGATGTGCTACACGGTTTGTACGTTAATACATCTCACCCCATTGCTCTTCTGCTTGACTTGTTCCAGATATGCAGTAAACAAGCATTTCACAAACAGCAAAGAATACAGCTCTAAAGTTTGAAAGGGAATTTCAGATGAAATGGTGTCAAATCGGTGCTCAGGTTCATGTTGTAGCCTAGAACCACTCGAGACTTGATGCAATTTTAAACTATAACCATTGAGCAAGGAACTCCAGGATGGTAACTAAGATTATTATAGTCAAGGTCAAGTGTTGCAAAGGAAATGTGCCAAAAAATATGTATTTTAAAGTTTTTTTTTAATTATTTTGAAAAAATATTTTGGGGGGAAAAAGATATAATAAAGAAAAGACATGAAAAGAACAAGTAATATAATATAATTTTATTTAATGTAAATTATTTTATTTTTATATTTTGTAGCATTTATATATATATATATATATATATATATATATATATATTAAAGTGTTAAAGTAAATTATATAAAATACATAAATATAATTTTGTAATAAATATTTTTTAAATACATTATTTTCTTATTAAGTTAACAGTAAGAAAGAAACAAAACATGCTTTTTTTTTAATAGGTAAAATAAGTTTAGGATAATAGAGTTAATCTGGGGTTCCTGCAATTTTTTCCCAATTAGTTCATTAGTGCAAATTTTTGTTTTTCTTATGCAATCCATTCCGTTTTCTTGAAATTTCCTGTTAGAACAGGTTTACATGCAATAAGTTCAGTCTGTCCTAGCCAAAGTATGTACTACAAAGACCCTGATATGAGGTCACATGAAAATGTAGGGAGCAATGGAAGGAGGTATGAATTTCTAGTTCAATTTTCCATCCATTTTCACCATAATGTGCCCTTGGCAGGGTTTCAATAGATGGCTGGCATAAATTGGAGAATAATCAAGGCTGTTTTTTTCTTCATGTCGTCTGGTTATTATACAGGCACTAACAGCGGCAGCTAACCTGAAAGCCAGACAAAGTGCCTCTGGGAAGACTGGCCATCCCAGCAGCATGTAAACGGCCAAATGTTGAAGTTTAATTTTCAGTCACAATCCCCCTTCTTTGTCTCTATATGATACAAGACTGATTAGACAGACAAGAGGGGAAAGGGATGAAAAGAGAGAAAATGACAAATAGAAATCAGGGGAACAAGTTCAAAAGAACTCATTTCCTCTATTCTGTGGTAATTCTCACAGTGGGTCTGACCCCTGCAGATCAGTGGTCCAGACAGAACATTTACTGTATGGTGTTAATCGCACATCAAATCAATCCTCCACGCTCACAACTAGGTGCTGAGAGTGACACACAGCCAGGCGGGTGTTTTAAGGCAATGATTCCTCAAATTAGCCTCTTTAAAATTATGAAACAAACAGAAATTTAGTTTGTTATTCACTGAAAATCTTTATATCCAACTAATCAGAGATTTGTTTAAAGAAGTAGCAATGTACAATTTATGAATTAATCAGTCCTTTGAGTCTTTTTTTTCAATGAATCAATTGATCAATGAATCAACTGATATGGTTCTTGAATTGATTCACAATGGTTACCAGCACACTGCAAGACAAGATTATAAATGAGTAGTAGGGTGAGGGATTGGTAGGTTATCTCGGTTTTGACGTCATGGTTCGGTATGTTTTCGGTATCCGCTTGTTAAGTGGTGATGTAAGAAGCGCTGTTTCCGGGTCCAAGCCTCAACTTGCTTCACTTGTGAATACTATCTCAGCAGCCGTTTATCAGCACTGTTTATTCATATTAAACATTTAAGCTAAACATTTTCAAACTTATAGTGTACACTAGGGGTGCAACGGTACGCGTATCGTGTACCGAACGGTTCACGGGCAAGTTCCAAATGGAAGTGATCATCCTTATCCCCTTGGATTGGGGACTTTGGAGTGAGCAGGGCACGTGCGTGTCGTTATTTAGTAGTTTGGAACGCACTTGGTGAAGGGAGCGATCTAATTTCCTCATTATCTTCAGCTGGGATGTTCCCGTGACAACGCAGAACAGTGTCCGTCAGCAGATTCGCTGATGGACAATGGCATTAAAAAAAAAAGAAGCATATTTTATATAGCATATATAGCATATTTTAAAAACGTTTTAAATATAAAATGCAGGTTTATTTTTCAACAGTTATGCTAACAACAATAAAAAGACGTTTATGACATTAAAACAGCGACATCTGCTGACGGACAACATGCTGCGTTGTCACGGGAACATCCCAGCTGAAGATAATGAGGAAATTAGATCGCTCCCTTCATAGAGTGGGTTCCAGCTACTAAAATAACGTACGCACGTGCCCTGCTCACTCCAAAGTCCCCAATCCAAGGGGATAAGGATGATCACTTCCCATTTGGAACTTGCCACGTGAACTGCTAGATTACATCATACTGTGCATCAAGTTAACACTTAGTGGCCACTACAGTCTCTCAGCGTCCCAAACACAAATAATTTTTATTTTTATTCATTTATATTTATATTTTCATTGTCTGGGATTTTGGTATGGAGTTAAAGGTTAGGATTATAATTTTTTTGGTAGTATTATATCACATTGTGAGTGTATATTAACACCTTTTGTTGTTTTCTCGTGGAATCTGATAGAGCGTTTGGACCCAGAAGCGGTGACGTGTGACATCAGACTTAAAGGGATAGTTCACCCAAAAATGAAAATTCTGTCATCATTTACTCACCCTCAAGTAGTTCCAAACCTGTATGAATTTCTTTGTTCTGCCAAACACAAAGGAAGATATTTTGAATAAAGTTTGTAACCAGGCTGTTTTGGGGCACCATTGACTTCCATAGTAGGAAAAAAAAAATACTATGGAAGTCAATGGTGCCCCAGAACTGCTCTGTTTCCCACATTCTTCAGAATATCTTCCTTTGTGTTCAGCAGAACAAAGACATTCATACAGGTTTGGAACTACTTGAGGGTGAGTAAATGATGACAGAATTTTCATTTTTGGGTGAACTATCCCTTTAACAAGCAGATAGCAGGGGAAAAAAAACTAAACACTTTTTTTTCATTAAACAGTGGTTTACTGAACTAACTGCTCTTTCTTTAAAAATAAAATCAATTATAATTAAAATTTTCTTATGGATAAAAATCTACCTCAGCTTATGCT
This sequence comes from Tor tambroides, assembly GCA_021397915.2. Lineage (NCBI taxonomy): Eukaryota > Metazoa > Chordata > Actinopteri > Cypriniformes > Cyprinidae > Tor > Tor tambroides. The sequence goes on along the minus strand of JAFVLL020039440.1, from coordinate 19,787 downwards.
CTAAACTACAGGGAGCCCTTTTACATTATACTATGAAGTTACAATTAACAACAGAGCCCGAACTTAAATTTAATTACCATTCATTTTTAAAAAGTCAAGTAAAAAAAAAACATGTAAGCAAACATGTAAATTGCACGTAATGCAGTTACGTATTGAGATATATTGCCTGTCATAACTTGTTTCATAACAGATTTATTTAAACCTACATTAAATCATTGTGACATGACTAACAGGTAAAGTAAAATTTAATGAGTATATAGTCTAGTGTTTTGCGAAATGCTCTTCTCTAGACTTCATTTCTCTAGGGAACTAACAAGCTGTGGACACTGAAGACTTGCCTGAGGTAAATGAAATGCTACACGACATTTTGTACACAAGCTGGTTTACTGACGTCTTTCCGTGGTTGAAACACAGATTGAGCGATTACATGAAGCATGAGATGTTCATTCATGTTTATTTCTCATTAAAACTTGTAGTAAAGAAGAAGGGATGATTGCGCTGCTGTTTGACCAGAGGCATTTATACAGCGATCTGCCTCGCCACATCAAAGAGCGTTAAAACAGCATTCATTGTTTGAATATCCTGAAAAAATGTACTTGATTTGAAAGATGAAACTGTTTCTTTTCAAAAGTAACAAAATAATAAACTGAAAGTTTACAGTGAAGTTCGTGCAGTCCACTCATGCAGTGGTTAAAACAATGCTGTTTGCTTGGTAAACATGCATACCAAACTGAAAGACCTGTACCGAAAATTGTCGGTATGTTGGTACTGTTACACCCCTAATGAGTAGTGACTTGCATTTGATCTGCTTCTCACACAAAGCTATCATACGAAATCAGAAGACCTGAAATATAGTGTGCGAATCACACAGGACCACTTTTATGATGCTTTTTCATCTGCTTTGAAGCTTGAAAGTCTCCATTTATAACACAGCCCTGCATATTTCTATCAGATACATTTTTCCCACAAAAAAGAATAAAGATTTTTCAATTATATGAATCACCTTTAATGCGCTTATCAAAACAACAAAAGCAAAAATTCAAAAGTTTCAATGACAAAAAAGTACTAAAATTGTATCATTTAACTTAAAATATACAAAGAAGTGGAAAAACTGCTAAAAAAAGCTACAAAATGAACATTTTATGTGAAAAAGTGTGACATGCTAGAGCAAAACACTGTTTTTCGAATCACCACCCCAAAACTGGTAAGAAACAAGTATTGGATTTCTTTCAGCAAATATGGTGTATGCAGGTGTTATAACTGAAAAAGAATTTCTCCTTTTGTTTTTCACACAAGAAAGTCAGTCATACAGGTTTTTGAATGGCTAAATAAATAATAACAGTATTTCGACTTTTCGGATGCACTATGCCTTTGGAGATCCACTCAGCCTATTCAGTGTTTTGGTTTTTAGTTACTCTCTTCAATCAAACAGGCACGCGCCATGAGGGATAAAAAGAAATCCAACCCTGATGGATTATCGTCATTTGAGTCCTTTGGACATGGGTGGGATTATCTATCTAAACTACAGCATAATGATTTACAACCTCCGCCCTCGTTGTGTGGCGGCATCTGGGCTAGATGCTCAAGCGAACACATAGATGCCCATGATAGCAAAATCGCTCTCATTGGGTATCGCCCGGAGCGTATTGAGCTATTGTGAGAGATGTTCCCATTTTCAGATGGCACGGAAAGGATTAGGAGCGTCAAGGGGTTTGATAGACAGAAATGTGATGGGAGTAATGGAGGGTGGTGAGGAAAGAGATGCTTATCATAAAGCCATTTCACTCTGCTCCCTACTAATCAGCCTGGGAAATCAACCCCAGAGACACACAATGCGAGTCTGGGGGGGGGACATATTGTCTTCAAAGCAATCACTCCTAATCTATTTGGGTAATTAATGAGAGTGTTAACGAGCAGGCGGTGGCCCTAGAGAATGGTGAGGGTCTAATGTGGAGTGATGGAGTCATGATGAGAGGCCTTCTCGGCTTGTGACTGATGGTCAATGTGCTCTGAATACATATGTAGACAGCTGGACCTCTGAACCTGCATTCTTACAGGCCGATTAATCATTTATTCATCAGTGTCCACTGAGAGGCCATCCAACTGTCTAGACTAGTAAACTGTCTGAAAAATAGAAAAAGAGTAATACTTTTTGCAAAGAAACTTTTCTTTAAAAAGTGTTCAAAACCTTAAGGGTATAGTTCACCCAGAAATATTTCACCCTATTTCACCCAGAAAAATTCTGTCATCATTTACTCACCCTCATGTCGCTCAAAAATCATACGAATTTCTTTCTTTCTTTTGAACAAAAATTAGATATTTTAAAGGGCACATATTATGCCCCTTTTTGCAAGATGTTATATAAGTCTCAGATGTCCCCAGAATGTGTCTGTTTTGAAAATGCCCTTTTTGGGTGGAAGCAGAAGCACGCTGTTTTCGTGCATGTCTCTTTAAATGCAAATGAGCTGATGCTCCCTGCCCCCTTTTCCAGAATAGGGCTGTGTCTTTCCAGTTCGTACCTCAGATACACTGCTAAAAAACATCTGTTTAGTTTTGATTATCATGTCTATCGCACTGAAATCATGCGTTTTCAAGTCATATCATCAGTTTGCCTGCTTCTGATCGAGCCTGCTCAAAAGAATGATTCATTCATTGATTCAGTACTGAAGTTCAGCTTGATTTGTTCAATATTAACTGTTGCTTTATGGAGAAAAGGCATGAAAATTCATTAAAAATTCCCTTTGCTCTTACTAGACAACATTGGGGTGAGCAAAATATTTAAGTTAACCTTAATAGTTTTGTGTTGTATTCCAGAAAAAAACATTTAAACATCATCATTAAAACAAGATAATTCCGTTAAAAAATTAATGTGTGTGTATACACACACACACACACACACACACACACATACATATATATATATATATATATATATATATATATATATATACACACACACACTATTTATTATTTATCTCATTTTACATTAAAATGTAAATGTAAAAATATTTTAACTTGATTTGCAAATGTACTCTAAGTATGTTCATGCAAGGAAAAAACAAGAAAAAAAACATTTTGCAATGGGATAAGGAAATTCTATTATTAACTCACACATTTTTCTGTAAGTAAATTAATATTTAAGGATGTTTAGATATTACCTGCAAGAAAACTGTAGAAACAATTGCTTCCCTTAAGAATCTTGATGTGTATAAAAACCTGTCAGGCTGTGCTGATCAAAGCTCATAGTTATATACTGTCTGTACTTTTTGCTCTCTCTTATCGATTCTTCTCTTGCCCAAGCCTATTTTAAAAGATCTCTCCTCACACAAACCTGTATGATGGCGCAGTGCAATAATTACTCAGAATCCATCATTGTCTTTCTCCCTTCCTGTCTGTCTGTCTTATTTCTTACACACCTTTTCAATTGTCTTGGACAGGCTTTTTATCACTGCTCCTAAAACAAGCCATTACTGGCTTTATAACAGTGACCGGCTTCTCGGCTGGTGTACTGGCGCACCACTGTCGCTACAACTGAACCAGGGTGCAGAGCTCCTGACATGCATTGTACAAGAACTGACAGAGTTCTCCCAGCTCAGTTATAGGAGTCATTTCACCCCAGCCAGTGCTGGGCGGCTCTGTGGAGGTCACACAGCGGGGTCTGCCCAAACTCATCAACACAGAAAAGACAAGTTCAAGCAAAAATTAAGGTCACACAAAAATAATCCAAGAATGTGAGGAAGCATATCGGTTATCAAATGGCAAAATGTGTATGTACATTCAAATGTATCTGACTTCAACATTTAAACAATAGGCTTATGTAGCATTTGGACCAATCAGACACACATTGTTCATTAGATTTAACAAATCAATTATTCCTTAGATTAACACCCAACACCAGACTCGGTGCCTATATGTCTGTGAACGAAGTCCAGGCCCCTGGTTACCATGGCAACCAGGAGACTTTTGCCAGGCCAGATAAACTTTACGACCTAATGGCATGTAGAAAATGGCATAGGAAAGACACATAATACACCATAAAAATGGACTCTTCTCTAATTAATTCATTGAAAAACCTTTCTTTGAAGGAACACACATTTCTTTAAGTATATTATTACTGTTCTTGTATATGTTCTTGTGTATTGTATCCTGTTCTATGCATGCTTATAATAGATCACTAGTTAATATCACTTTAACTGTATCATGTTTGGTCTATCTATTCGTCTTCGGATGATTTAATTGAGAGTGTATATTTTATGTCGATAACTATGCAACATGTTCGTATCCTAAGAATCTTTAGTAGTTTGTGCATTAACCCAGGCGAATTACATATGCAAATTACCATGTTCAGAGACAAAGAGTCATAAAACTTTCCCTCCAAAAATTCAAGACACAGTTGGCTCTTTGACACCCCATAGGTGTGACCTCTATAGCAGATAAAGCTCTCACTTCAGTGACGCCCCAGTAGTCTGCAGATCTTTTAGATTCTGAGAAGATGAGGATGTGAGCTAGGACTCTTCTGGACCCTTTAAGCTTTGCGCCAGGCCTTGCTGCCTTGACTTTCCATTCAACCAAGGATCCTCGGATCTCAGCAGATTTTTCCCTTTCTACCTGGGAAGAAACTCCCAATTACCACCGAGCCAGAATAACATCTTTTGGAGTTCATCACCCTTCAGACCCGGAAGAACTTGAAGAAATCCAACACCACCAAACCTTCGAACCATCAGAACTTTCATCCGAGACTGCATCAACCAAGGCAATGCAAGTATCGTACATTTAACTAAATGAAACAGAGGTTTAATATAAGTTATAGACACCGTTATAAACGGCGCTGATGGTTTTACTCAGGTGGTTAACTGACTCTTTCCATAACTGCATTCTCTGGTTTCTCTAATGGCTTCATTCACCCACTTTAGCTCCCCTTTGTATGTACGCATGAGTGCATGTTTATTCGTTTGTTTGTTTAGATTAGTTATATGTGTTAGCGTTTAGTTAATAAAAGTTGTGTGCACAAATTACATGAGTTTCTGGTTCTGCCTTGCAAATTAAATGTCTCTTTACGATTTTGACCCTAGCTACATGCTCTAATGCATTAATAGGAAGGTATTTTCTGTGGCCAAGAAAATATCCTTTCAGGAGTTGATATGAACTTGCTTTGAATGTCTACATGACTTAACAGATCAGTTGATGGCAATTTAATTCTGCTACAGTTATTACTGTCAGCCGATATAAATAATTGTAATTAATCATAATTAATTGTAATTATTTATATACAATTCCCTTTTAAGCAAATTTGTGACACTTACATAATGTTGCTGCTTCTCAAACAGCAACTAAACAGTGCAAGTGCTAAGAACTGCAATATTTACAACTGTCAACAGGTCAAAAATGATATCATAAAGGCTAAGATAAATATTAAAACAGGCTTCTATCTCCATCTTCATCTTTGAGCACTCAGCATATGATGTGCATTATGAGTCACACACATCACATACAATTATCTTCAAAGGCCAGCGTGATAGTGTTGTGTAATATATCACACTTTTATTCGCTAAAATATTGAAATGTACCCAGAGTGATATTTCAAATAGTTATGTATATTATTTGTTCATGCATAAAGACATTATTGCTACATTTTGTCAGGAAATTTTAGGGGATGCCATGCTTCATGTGTAGTCTTCGAGCAATTGCCGCTGGTTAAACTCTCGAATGACCCTGCCGAGTCAGAAAGCCAAACGTTTATTAAGCTGCATGTCTGTGAGGTCAGATGTCTTGAGCAATTTATTCCGGACCATCTGGATGTATGTGTTGGAGATGTTCACAACTCATCTGAATGGGTTTATCAGTTCTAGGATGATGGAAATGTCTCTGCTTTTAATAGTTCACTCAAAACAGTTTCTCAGTTTTTCAAATCTGTATGATTTCTTTCTTTTGTGGAACATAAAAGTAGTTAAGCTGCTATATTAATATATAAAATTTACATTCATTTAACTGTATTCATTTCATTTCATTTGGTAGATGCTATTATTCAAAGTGACTTTCTTTGCATTCAGTGTATACATTTTATCAGTTCATGCATTCCCTGGGAATCAAACCTATGACCTTGGCATTGCTAACACCATGCTGAACTGTTTGAGCAACATGAATGCTTTCGTATTTATTTAATAAAATTCATTTGCTTGGTGTTAGACAATTTAACTCATTATTCACTGAAAATCTTGCCCTATGCAATAGCTCTCAAACCTCTTTCGGGCTTGGAACAACTTTAGTGTTACTTTTCTTTTAATCTCATCACAGAGAACAATGTCATGATGAAGACCAAATTGCTCTGGGAGTCAACTTTCTGATAATTCAAATAACAAAAACCATGAAAAATGCCCAGAAATATACATCAACAAGACAAAACAATTGCTATTACAAGCGAATGGCTGTGTCCTGCCTATGAAGGACAAAGATCACACTTTTAAAGTTCTTTCAATTCTGCCACAGCAATTTAACCCTAGTTCACACAGCAATTACTATTTAAACATCAGAGAGGCAACTTCCACTGAGATTTGTGGCTGTTATGATATTGTAGTGTGTGCTGAGGTTAAAAATTTGGGAGTTTTGTTTCGGTTAGGCCATATTTATTAGCTTTAAGGTCATCTATATGTTGATGTAGTTCCTAAAAGTTGACAAAATTATATATACATATTTGAAATTCATCTCTTTTGGGAATCTGGACCAAAAATATTGTTTTTGTTCATTATTATGGCTGTGCTCAGTTTAATAGAAGCTCAGAAAAGAAAGCAGCACTCATCAAGCTATTTCATCAGGTATTCAAATGTCAGGAAATGTCTACCATCTTACAACTGATGAAGCCATTCAGATGAGGGCTAAAACATCTCCAATAAATGGGAAAACATATCAAGATGTTGCGGAATAAATTATTCAAGTCATGTTCCCAGCACGGACAACGTCCACAGAGATCTAATTTAACAGGTCATGAAATAAATCTACCTACAACTAACAAACATGCCTAAACTTTGATGTTTTACCAATCGAAACACAATAGGTAGTAGCAGGGGTTTATTACACACTATATTTAGGGTGAGTGTAGGATGAGCGTAAACTTGTGTGATTGACAACACAGAGAATGTGAGATCACAGTGGGCTTCTGTAATGAGAAACAGGGAAGAACATGGTATGAAACCCAAGACAACTGTCTGTAAACAAAGTCCAATATTACACACACACACAACATGAACACACACTTCAAGAAAAGACACACTGTCGATCTGTCGTCAAACCAGACAGCCTCAGAAACCACTGGCATTTTGGAAAGTTTCGGTGATGGAAATTGGAACAGACTGTGTTGAGGGCTTTCTGACACTCACCTACTACCGATAACATCAGAACATATTACACTATAAAATAAGAATGTAACCCAGCATTATATAGTTATAAAATCTGAATTTTCAGAATATCAGTCAGAATATGTCAATACTTTCTAGCAATAAAATCAGAATATAAATCAATATTTTCTTGTTAAAAACACAATAAAAACTAATACTTTCAAGCTATAAAATTAGTATATAACCAAATATATTCTAAGGAATAAGAATCTACACAATATTGTCTAGTAATAAAATCAGAATATTATTTACAACCCCACATTTTCTAGCTTTAAAATCTGAAAATAACCCTATATTTTCTAGCTATTATGTCAGAATATATATCAGAACATTACCCAATATTTCTATCCATAAAATCTGTAAAGTCAAAATATAACCCAATATTTTCCATCTATAAAAAATATAAACATAAATCAGAATATATTTGTTTTCTAGCAAAAATACAAATATAAACCACTATTTTCTAGCTAAGAATTAAGAATGTCAATATTTTGTAGCTAAAAAAACACAACCCAGCATTTTCTTGCTATAACATTTGAACATAACCCAATGTTTAGCTATGAAATATAAGCCAATATTTTGTCACTATAACATCACAAGCCAGTATTTTCTAACTATAGAATTAGAAAACAATACAATATTATCTAGTCATAAAATCAGAATATAACCCAACATTTTTTTACTGTAAAATCTGAAAATATCCTTATATTATTTAGCTATGAAGTCAGAATATAATTCAGAATATAACCCAATATTTTGTAGCAATACATTTCAATATAAATCAGAATAAATTCAAAAATATGTTCTAGTTATGAAGTCAAAATATGCATCAACATTCCAGCTACTGAAAAATTTAATCCAAAATTGCCACAAAATGCTATTTTCAGTTTTCAGTCTAGTGTGTTCAGAATTGTCAGCCTTGGCCAAGATCTGACATTTCGTTGCATCACTAATTCTGTCTCTTTCCATCAGCTCTTACTACAACTGAGGCTTTAATTCAAGTATGTATGGAATTCAATTGTGTCGAAATGCATCTCTGACAAGTACAGTATTGCTGTCTGACAGGAATCACTCAGTCTCAGTCCCAAAAATGAATGTACCTCCAGGAAAGATGCCTCTTGTTCCACTTATTCTGAGGAGCTAGCGCTCGCTTTCGTCTGCCTGCTGACACATCTGGCTCTGACACATCTGGCAGCGAGCAACGAGGGGTCTTCATTAAGCCCAAGGTTGCTTGGTCTGCAGGGAAACATACAAGCATGCATAAATTCAGACCCAAACACATGTGCAGAATACAGATAGTTTGATGCTTTTCTGGTCCTGTGGACTGCAAAGGAATATCTGCCAGCTGCAGTAGGCCAGATGAACATGAACCAATCTGAATTACACTGGTGGTATCTCTTAAAACTACCAGACAAAAACCAAAATGAAAATAAAAACATGTACAAACCTAGCACTCCTGTTTCTTTCAGGCCTCCGAACCTCTGCATGGCTTTGATGGCCCTCGTCAAAGCCTCCTTAGTCTGTAGCTGTCCATTCACAGGATCAGGGGGTGGAAGATAGCCAAACTTGCTCAGCCAATCCTGTGGGAGAAAACAGGTGTTGCGAAGATCATTTTATCAAAATTAGTATGCGCTTTCACTGAAATTGTAGATTTCTGACAGGTGGTTTACAGCAAAACATGTCCTTCTAAGTAGTACATTTTCATACATCCCACCAGAGTCGGCCCTCCCTATAAGCGAACTAAGTGGCTGCTTAGGGCCCTGCCGCCACTAGGGGGCCCCCACTAGGGGTCTGAGTCATTACTTTGCAAAGCGCGCTGCAAGTTTCAATCCAGCTTTTGCGCTGTTTTGTTATCGACAAAGAGAATATGCGTAAAAAAAACTTTGCGAAATTTGCTCTCTACAGCCTGTTTCCATCCACCTGGCCTTTTACCGATAAATTTGACTGAAAATATGTAATTAAAGATTAATAAAGTGTATACTAATATAAAATATTTTATCTTTTTAAATTGCCTGGTTTTACAGACAAGGGTTAAGCTATAGTCCCAGTCTAAAATGCATTATTGAGCTGCTTTAACTGAAAGCATCTTGCACTGGCATTTCTATGTTTAAAATGTGTAAAATGTGTTAGATTGTATACAGTTGCTGGTTTGCGATACCAGTGCTCTACTATTCACTGCAAGGCAGGGCCCCAAAATTATCCTGCTTAGGGCCCCCAGATGTACAGGGCCAGCCCTGCACCCCACATCAATTATGCATATTTATGGGGTCATGAAAATGTACTGGGTTTAATTGGCTAAAATATTAAACTTTTTAAAGATCTTAGTTTGTTTTCACATTTCACGCTATCATAATTAAGTAAACAGACATTTCAAATGATTTCACTACTTTGCTCTGAGCAGATGTTGCAATTTATTCAGATGCACTCAATTCTAACATGAAAAACTGGCAATTTATTAAGAAATATTCCAGGTGCTTCTTCAGTTTTACTGTAATTAAAAAGTTTCAAGCTTTTTCTAGGGAAAACTATTTTCATTGGTAATCATGTCATATATTTTCCTAAGTCCTCAGTTTCACTTTCCATCCTGTCAGTCATTTGTAAAAAACTGTTCATTAATCTATCCTTCAAGAAGTGACATCCTATTTGGTGAGAAAGAAGTATTTGCAATGGATTTGATGAATTTTGATTAAATTTATCTTATACTCATGTTAGCTAACCGTCTATCAGTCACTAAGCAATGGCTGAGCTTGACCAGAACATATTTCTCAAGGTTTGGTTCATCCTTAAAATAAATAAATAAAAAAAGTAAAAAAATAAATAAAAATAAAAATATAATAAAATAAAATATAATAAATATATTCAATATTTACATGTAAATATTTAAAACAAACAACACTATTGAATGAAAACTTAAATGCCTAAGAATTAGTAAAACCCATTAAAATCCACACTGCTCAGTCGCTAATATATAGCTCCATGTCAAGGGTAGTTGATCAAACCTCATGAAATCAGCATCACAGCCTTTAAAAAGAAAATCACCACCCATTCCAGCACCCACTCACTTTAACTCAACTCTGCAGCTCATCTACTAGACATTGATGACTATTGCGTTCATGCTATATGACTATTAACTAGGGCTGGTCCGAATACCATTTTTTGAGCTTCGAAGCTTCGATAGTAATCAACACCGAATATTCGAAGCTTCGGAGGGAGGGGCTGAACATATTCTTCTCTCTAATAAAAGGCAGGAATCTCTGTGCGTCTGTCTGTCTGTTTGCTTTTTTATTGTGTCGAGAACCGTTCATCCAATGACTTCACGCGTGGTGGGTGTGTTGCTGCGGACCCAAGGGAGTGCAGTGTTGCATTTTGGTGCAATATGGACACGCGACACGTTCATAATTAATAAACTTTTAATAAACTACAGAACAGCGCGAGCCGGAAGCGGCGCGCTTCACGCAGGCAGGGCTTATATATGCTCCGAGAACGGACACTGCACTGGTGATACAAAACACACACAGGTCTGTTAAGAGCAATACTTTTAATAAGGTAGCCCAGTGCTTAATTTGTAAATTGAGAGGTCCCGGAATAAAGCGGGGTAACGGATCCGGCATGTGATTAGAGGAGGGAGAGGAGAGGACCAATCTTTAGTGATTGAAAGCGTGCAGTTGCTTTTATAGGGTTCGTACGGTCATGAAAAACCTGGAAAAGCTATGAAATTTTTAAACAGCAATTTCTAGGCCTGGAAAAGTTTTATAAAAGTCATGGAATTTTATTTCACAAATCTCTGAATAATAGAGTTATATTTAATCAGGTCCTGAATTTGTGTGTAGGCTGCATAGTTTTACTCATTCCCGCAGCTTTCGAGTTTATAATGAGGGAAAGACCTGCAAACATTTATTGAATATAGCATGTAGGTTAGATGAGTAAATAAATCCACACAAAATATCAGATTAAATCAGTCATTTGAAAACAGCGTGAGTGATTCCGCTGGACCGCGTCTTCTCTCTCAAAGCGCTTCACATCGGCGCATCTCGTCTGCACTACAAGAGCTACTGCACGCTGACCCAAGACTTTCGCTCGCATCTCGGGACAGTTGACTGAAAGAAAACGCATGCATCGCATTCGGTTTTGTGACAGCAGAGGGTCCGTTCACGTCGCGTCTTTTGCGTGCTTAAGTTCATTATTTCAAATGTAGATGTGCGGCAAGTGCGCTCATAATAGAAGCGGGCTCATATATGCATGCTATAGGTCAGCACGAACGTCTTTCATTGGCTAACGGTCTGTTGCTGGTGCAGATGTTCAGCCAGGCGGACAAGTTGAGAATCGTTTCGCGGGGTTCCAGGTGTTCGAGGGAAAAAAAAAATAAAAGAAAAAAAAGAGAGAGAGAGAAAAAAAAGAAGGGATATTCGAATCTCAAAATTGAAAATCGAATGCCAACCCACCGAACGAATATTCGAATAATCGAATATTCTGGTCCAGCCCTACTATTAACAAGCACTGATTTGAGTTGGAAATTCATGGCAATATTAAAGTTTCAGACACACTCAAGCCTGTTTTTTCTCCATTGTTGTGCGTTAAGCCAGACTATGTTGAATTTTAATGCCGTTTTGTCAGTCAGATCAATAACTGGGATCATCTTCTCACAATTCAACCGATTCCATTAGTGAAGCTGTTTTGTGCTAACACAGCAATCTTAGCAGAGCATGGAGACGTCCCAACTGCACATCAGCTCAGGCCTGCAGGCAAACTGTTTGCATATGGATTGAATTTCATATAGCTTTGTGCTAAAACACAACGCTACACACTCTAATACGGTTCATTAAAATGTATGATCTTTGAAAGTGTTCTCACTTGATTAATCATGCCACCTTCATCTTCAAGAAAAACACCATCATGGCTACATTAATTATAAGAGCAAAAGAGAATGATTAAAAATGTCAAAGCTGGCTGACTCGAGATATTATGATGATGTGGGCTTTCCCTTTAAGTGCCAATAAAAGAATGAGTACGTGCTGCGAGTGGACATACCAAGGTCTTTCAGACCAGGAGTGCACAAACAAACCTCTTCACGTCAGTATAACAAATGATGGCACTGACAAGCAAAAGAACTAGAACATGAGCTACCAGAGCTCAAAAACATCATAAATTCTGCATTCATACTCTGTCTTTGAATCAGAAAAACTGAAAAGTTTGAGTTGAAAAGTTCACTTCTTGAAGCTAAACTCTGTTATGCTCCGCACTCAAGCCCTACCACACTTAATCGTAACAAGGCTAGAGAGTAGTTAAGAATTAAGGTGCTTCAATCACTTTGAAGTATGCAGTGTGCTTATGGAGTGCTACACTCACTGGATGACTTAGGAAAATAAAAGTAGCGTCTAAGGTACACGTGGATGAGTGGGTCAACAACACAGAGCACTTACCAGAAGAGCTGACTTACATAAATAGTTCAAGTAAAAACAGAAAAAAGATTCAATTTCCTCACCAGACTTTCTTTCCTTGATGGAACACAAATTATGTTTTGAAAAATACTTGTACTGCTCTTTTTCTTTGCTGCAAATAGTGTGATCTTGCACATTATAAGAGCCATATTTTTACAAAATAAAATATTGGCTTATATTTTATTTTTAAAAACATTATCTAGCTATTAAACCATACAACTTACAATATAACGTACAACATAATATTTTCTCGTTTATCAATCAAAACATGCCAATATTTTCTAAGCGTAACATTAGAATATATATCCCAATATTTTCTAGCCAAAAACAATGACCACAACGTCATTGTCATCATCAACAACAACAAAACACAATATAAGCTAATATTATATAAAATCAGAATATACCCCCCCCCCCCAATTTTTTTGCTATAAAATGAGAATATAAACCAGCATTTTAGCTAAGAATTCAGAATAATATTTTGTCACTATAAAATCACAATGTATAAGCCAATATTTTGGAACTAAAAGCTATAAAAATAGCTATAAAATATATCTATAGCTATAAAAATAACGGAATATAAATCAGAACATGTTCTTATTTAAGAATATATTCTCTAAAAATACTAAAAAGAATTTAACCCATTATTTTCTAGCGATGAAATCAAAATATAACTCAGAATTTGTGTTCTTGTGTTCTTGCACCTTGTAAGATCATATAAAATGAAATTAAAAGAAATAAAATAATATAAAATAAAATAAGCCAATACTCCCGTTATAAGAATGTAACCCAGTATTACCAAGCTATAAAACCATAATACAACACAATAATAAATAGGTACACTTTAGAAAAAATAACATTTCATTAAATACATTTTAAAAATCAAATTAAATTAAATTTAAAAAATGAAATGAAATGAAATGAAATTAAAATCTATATCTAATATAAGGCTTCTCATACCTAATTTGAGCAAACGGAAATTGATGGCCAATCCCAATCCTACTATCTAATTTTGCACATTAAAAGAAATTTGGACATGAAACCATATTTTACAGAATATTATTTTGTAAATGATGTTATTTTCTAATAAATCACAAAAGAAAACAAAAACATCAACCACAGCTTAAAGGAAAACGCCACCGTTTTTCAATATTCCAATATGTTCTTCCCTCAACTTAGACGAGTTGATACTTACCTCTCCCGTCTCAGTGCGTGCACTTAATCGCTCTAGCGCGCGGCGCCACTATGCTAGCGTTTAGCTTAGCACCATTCATTCCTTAGGATCCAAACAGGGATGAATTTAGAAGCTACCAAACACTTCCATGTTTTCCCTATTTAAAAGCTGATTTACATGAGTAGTTACACGAGTAAGTATGGTGACACAAAATTAAATGTGGCGATTTTCTAAGCGGTTAAAATATGATAACTATAATGTATGGCGGAAGAGCACTTCGCAGCACTTCGACCTGCGCAGTAATATCATCACTCCTGAAAACACGTTGGTTCTATTGACGGAGGGGAGATTTTCAGGAGTGATGATCTATCAGCGCAGCTTTCTGTAAGTTTTCTTCCGCCATACATTATAGTTATCATTTTTTATCCGCTTAGAAAATCGCCACGTTTTATTTTGTGTCACCATACTTACTCGTGTAACTACTCATGTAACCGTCTTTAAATAGGGAAAACATGGAAGTGTTTGGTGCCTTCTAAATTCATCCCTGTTTGGATCCTAAGGAATGAATGGTGCTAAGCTAAACGCTAGCATAGTGGCGCCGCGCGCTAGAGCGATTAAGTGCACGCACTGAGACGGGAGAGGTATGTATCAACTCGTCTAATTTGAGGGAAGAACGTATTGGAATATGGAAAAATGGTGGCGTTTTCCTTTAAAAGTACTGTACAAGACTGCATTAACAACTATTAACAAACTGTCGTTACGTGGGATGATAAATGATGGCCCTCTTCAGCTATGTGGCGCTATGCTACACTGACTGCTGCCTTCCCTGTTTCCCTCCTCTCTACCAGCTGACATAATTTGTGTGTTGACACACTGTCCAGCTGTGTAAAAGTGTGGAGAAGAGGCTTACTCTCTTTGTGTGAGCTCTATTCCCGCTGGCTGAAATATTGATGCATGACGAACCACTGTGCATACTCAGTATCTCATATCACACACACACAGATTACACACACTAACAGTCACATGCTGTTATCAGCAGCACAGATATCCAAAAACTCATAGTACAAGTGCCCACTGTTCCAGAGAAAAGGACAACTTGCTGTGTGATCATTAAGTGGGTCTCCTAATATTACTATATTGTGAAAGTACACACCAACATTGTTATTATAATTCAATTCATGGTTATTTGTATAGCGCTTTTCATGACACATATTGTTTCAAAGCAGCTTTACAGGAGATGCAAGTTTCTACATTACAATTAAGAGTAATTTTTTATCAGAGGTGACTAGAAATGCACAATTGGAAAATACAAATCATGCTGTTAGTAAATGACACATATGCAAAAGGAAACATTAAACATGATTATGGCATGTACAATGTAATTTGGCAGTTTTGTATATTTATTATAATCATCTTTATGCTAAAATCATCAGACAGTGGCAGAGACTGCAGGAAAAAAAAAAATTAAATTTATTTTTAAAAAACAAACTACTTTAAATCTATCATATCATATGTGCCAATAATAAGAAAACTTTACAACTTTTTTTGCAAGTTTATTTTTACATTTATTAGCTTTGCCATCATCTAACTCTCACTTGAAGTCAATATTAAAAACATTAGTAATTTAATAACACTGTTAGATTTCAGTAGAATTTCAAATTAAATGTCCATTTTTAATCACATAATGCTGTGATGCCTAAATTCAGTTGTAGTGTTTAAAATATTTGATTTAATATTTTTCATATATAACCTTATCAGTCAGAAAGTTAATATCAGTGCAAACCTTACAAATAATACCGTTAAAGTTTGCATTAAGAATATCTTGATTATAATAATACATTTAATACAAGACAGAGTGTACCAAGTGATTTAATTGTAATATTTATTAAATTGTAACATTTATTTTCTTAAGAAATATTAATGCACTGAATCCCAGAACACCTCAATACAGTAATATCATTGCTTTAATATTTATTAATATAGCTGAGCAGTTATAATACTTGTTCCTTAAGCTGTCAGGAACAATGTGTGTTTAAAGCAAATGTCTAAGTGAATCCTACATTATCATTATCTAAATGGGCTAAATCCTTTTTACTAACAATATTCTCAAGACAATAACAGACATCTTAATGTCTTTAATATCTTAAGCTATATACCTTATTGTAATAATGTTCATTGTATTTCAATCTTTCAATTCAGCTGTACATTTTTTATACCACAGCGTTACAATTATCTACAACCTTGCAGCTTTAACCAACAACTTGCATATACAATTACAATGTATTACAATTTACTGTAATAAAAAAATTAAATATTTGGACTTGTTTTCAGAATATAACCTTAATTCAGTTTGCATTTGAGATTTTTTTAAAAATATAAATACCTGTATGTAACAAAATGTATGTGAGTGTGTGTGGCATTTACTGGATAGATGATAAGATTGAAAGGAAGCTGAAGCTATCAAAAAATGACACGGTCCAGATTTGTCCGAGCACATAAACATAAAAACTGCCATGCCACTCTCACATTTACAGAAGATTGTCATCTCACAACCTTTAATGGTTAGGTGTGATCTAAAAAGATGTCACAGACAGAGATGGCACATTTTCTAAAAGATCAACTCGGTCAAGAGTTGCTGACTTTGATCAAACGTATCACTGAGCTCTGAGGGGCCCGAAAAGACAGACCAACCCTGGCAGTCCGGAGGTGATGATGAGTGAGTGTGTTCAGCAGGGAAGGTCAGTGTTCAGCGGTGCTTAGAATCCTCAAGCATGTTATCAGTCTTACTATGAACCGGTGGAATGCTAGTGAGAAAAGTGAGGCTTTCCTTCACATGTGATCCAAAAGCCTCTGAATTCTTTAGCATAGGGATGTGAGAATGGTCAAAGCGATAGTAAACCTTCATAGAATACAAGCGGCGAATCCATAAACTCAGACAATGCTGTATAAACCTGAAAATAAGCTTTAAAGAGCTTGTACTTGCCAATGAGTCCCAGCTCTGCGTGTGTATCAAAGCCATTTCCAGTCTTTTGGTTGCACAGAGGACGCTTACAACACAGATTTATAGCCCTAACATAACCGCGCCAAACTCGAAGAATTCTCCCCAGCGTCCTGCAGTCGATTCTGGCTCTATGTTCCTCCTCACCTCCTATGAGGTGTCACGGATCATTATGCCACACCAAGAAAGGTTAACATACTCATGTGCCGCAGAGAGGCTAATAGTCTGGGACGTCAGTCAATGGCAGTATGAATGAAAGGTCTTCTCACAAGGAGAGATTTCATTGAGTGGTTAAAGGCTTGGAACAGGATAAACATGCATTATTTTTTCTAGGGTTATCAACGCATACATTGTAAAAAAATTAGAATGATTTCTGAAGGATCAGGTGACACTGAAGACTGGAGTAATGATGCTGAAAATTCAATTTTGAAACAGGAATAAATTACATTTTAAAATACATTACAATAGAAAACAGTGATTTTTGTATTGTAATAATATTTCACAATATTAGCGTTTTTACTGTATTTTTGAGCACATAAATGCAGCCCTGGCAAACCTAAGAGACTTTATAAACATTTAAAAATTGCAATGTTTCCAAACTTTTGACAAGTAATGTACATAAAACAAAGATCATTGGGGTATGTATTACAAGAAAATCCTATTCAGTCTTTCTATTTACAAATTTATTTCAATATGTTAATTGCCAATTTTTTTGTTATTATTTGTGAAATTTACTAACAATTTCAGAGTGAAAAATTGTTTCCAATTATTTTTTTTTTCAGTGTAGATATTTTTAAGGCTCTAACACACTTAGGGCCAGTTTTACTAAACAGGGCAAATTAGTGCGAGAGCGCAATTCCAAAACAGCACCGATGGGCATGGAAAATTCATTTGAATATTCTCCTCCCATAAATTTTGTGTCTGAAAGGGTAACTCCCACAAATGCATATTCAATAAGGTCAGGTACAAAAATAACTGTGTCCACACCTTTTCAGCGCTAATTCTTCTCTGCACATCTTAAGTAAATCGTGATGGTACTATTTTAATGCCAAAAGACTAAACTGCCCTTAGCATTAGCACAAAGGTCCTCAAGCTGGGATTCGATCTCAGGACACCCATAATGCAACAGCTTTATATATCACCACACTGCCCACTAGGCTATCATCACTGACGTAAGTTTTTCAATCTGAATAATACTAAAAACTGTTGAATAAATTCATGTTATCAACACAAATTGCTGAACCTAATCATTATATATTTTTATGAATGTGCCAATGCGCTAACCACAAAAAAATTGTGAGAGAATTTATAATTTAAAAATGCTTGCAAACTGAAAAAGGAAGCAGGGATTTTTTTTTTTTTGCTGCTTTTCTTTTTTTGACATCTTTCAGAAAAGCATTAGGATAAGTAACAAAAAAAACTGACTTCTGGAGGAAAGAAAAAACATGAAGCCAAAAGGATGCTGTCTCTCTCTTTCCTTCACGGTCTTTAAAGCTGGCTGCTCGGTTTTCCTCGGACTGCTCTAGCATTTATCTGTAGAGCAGTCAGTCATTGTCCGCCATCCTCCTGCTTCACAAAATCTGTCTGCATTGCTGGATCTTTTTGAAAGATGCAGGAAATACAGCAGCGTGTCCATTTCTTCTGCGTCTTTTCAGAAAAAAAAAATTGCCACTGTTTTTTTTCTCTTCTTCTTCTTAAAAGAAGCAGAAGAAACAGACAAGCTACAGGCTTGATTTTGGCTATTTTTGGTCTGAGGGTATGCAAACAGCATCATCTGTAAACATACTGAGTGTTCTGTTGCTCAACGGAGCAGACCAATGTTACAGCTGCACAGCAAACGAAACATTATTTTATATATTATAACTATGAGTCTGTACTAAATGTGATGAAACTGGTTGTAATGAAATATTACAAAATAAATAAAAAATAAATAAAAAATGATCCTCTTATATGTATTATCGTATTTTATTCACTAAAGTAAAAAGTCTCTAAGGATATAATTATTTTGTTTTTAAATATATATATATATATATATATATATATAAAATAATTTTTTAGTTAGGACCAACTCTTCCTGCACACCACACGCATCTCACAGAATACAGCAAAGAACCTGAGTTCAAAGGGAATAACCAATCCTCTTCCCGGGGCTCTGCGGATCAAACCTCCTAAATGTCACAGGACACAGGTCAAGGGCTGATCTAGTGCTGGACAGGTGGAACTGCCATGGGACTTAACCTCTGAAGTTATACCAAGTTTGCAGCAGAATAGAAGCAGAGGGCAGAGCAAACACAAAGGAGTCATGCTGTAATCCCTATATCTCTATGCTATTCTTCGTCTCACTACAGTCCCAAACTCATGTGCTGCCAAATCTCATCTGTGCAGTGTATAAGTAACTTCATTTGGATGCTAAAACGGTCTCTAATTCCTTCATAAACCTAATCCCAGCTGCACTAATCCATATTGTCAGAAAACATGCAACTGTGTATGATACACAGAAAACAACAAAACAGAGAAAAATGGTTCATTTTCTCCCTCCGTTTCATTCAGCTCATTCATATCTGTGCGTAAAACCTGTATGCAAATATTTCACGCAGAAATAGGCCTATTACATCCTTTACACACTTTTGAACAGCTTACAAATGATTTCAGTAGTTCAACATTTTTTATACCGGTTTTTATACCATTCAACAGTTTTATACCTCATCTGCCATCTTGGATTTTTTTCAATGAAATATTCATATATATATATATATATATATATATATATATATATATATATATAA